>SNQJ01S0113648.1:12896-41264 GCA_010110895.2 Picea sitchensis
TTGATGTTGATAGGAATAGTGAATAAGCTCGACTAAAATGTTTAATCTTAGTCAAGTTGATAGGTTAGCTAGTGAATAAATTTGACCAAACCGCCTAATCTTGGTCAAATAAGCCTAGGGTAGAGTATTTTCTTAGTCCAACAATTTAATCTGGGCTAAATGTTGTAGATGAGTAGGCAAGAACATAGGTTAGTTGATTTGGTTTCAATAAAACATGCATGATGGTCGAGTCAGGTTCATGTCCTGATGTTTGAAGGTGTGTTTATCCAACCCCATGGTGTCGAGAAAAAAATAAAGCAGGGGAAACAACCCACAAAAAGAATTAAACCTTAGTTCTCGTTGCTTATGCGACTTTGTGTTGATAGATTAAAGTTTGAGCAAGAATCCACGGCTGAAAGGCCAACGCCCAGATCTACGACCGAGATGTAATTCCAGACTCCCCCCNGGGGGGGGGGTGTCCAGAATGTTGGTTAACATGAGCGCTTAGATCTACGGTCCAACAAGCAATGCGTAGATGAACGACTAACAAAGGATTCCAGACCCCCCTGACCATTCTTCCTTTAAAGGTGGGGGGGGGTCTGGAATGAAGTGGTTTTTCCAGGTGGTCCCCACCATAACGTGACATACATTGATTGCATCAGAGCCTCTATGCTCCAAAGCCACTCACCATTTACCACCCTTATGACATACCGCCACCACCTGGTGAAATCACACTCCACTACCTCCCCCTACGGGTCCCGTCTCATAACTTCATCAGTTCTTTTCCCTCTGGTCACCCGTCACAAACCACCTCACATCTGCCTTCACCCTAATCAGCGCATCCCACATCACCCTGTCACACCCTTCATCCGTCCTTCACCTGCCATCTCACACTTCAAATGACCTATTGGCCATTTATTACTGGCTACCTATCCGTTAGCCTACGTACCTGTCACCCGCCCCCAAAAGATACCCGTTCACTCAAAACCTTTCCTGTTTCCGCCATTTGCACATTATTCATTTTCTCCGCACACTAGACAATCCTTTTCCACTTTGCTGATCCAGTCATTGACCTAACCATAGCCATCACCCACTAACGTTTTGTGTTTAAATTGCAGGTATTTTTCGCAGTGATGGCATCCAAATCTAAAAGAGAAGAAGCTGAGGAAAATCTGTTCCTCCCACCTCTTGTCGACCTTGACAGGATCCCACTAGCTGATAAGGATTACTTAATCTTAGAGACAAGGTGCGAATTTGACTTCGCGGAGTTACAATCATGGTTTAAAGATACATTCATAGATCAAAGCGATGAAATTGGGCTCTGGGAGTCCAATCTTCCTCTTTATCTGTTTCCCCAAGTCCACCACTTCCCCGAATTTTCTCTAAAATGTCAAGCTCATTACCTCCTTGACCAGAGAACCATGGTTTCTTCGTTCGGAGAAACTCTTTTCTCTATCATGCCAGATGCCATTGATCAGATGCTACAAATACCTAGAGCTAATTCCCCATCCCCTTTCAACCTTGAAATTCTAATATAGTTCTATCATAATCTGTCTTTTCCCCAAAGGGCCCAAATTTTTGAGCTTTTCCTCCCACAGGATGCTCAGCTCCCCAAGACAAATCCCCCATACCCTTCTTCCTTGTTCTCAGAAAGAGGAAACCAAGTAATTTCATCACTCTATTCTCTACTTGGCTATTTTTCGGACGAGTGGATACACAAACCTATATTGGGTTTCCTATCCATTTTCTTGGCCGAGGAAAAGGCTACCATCCAGTTCGACTGCAACACTTTCCTAGCAGAGAATATCCATGACCAACTTTCAAAATTCACCACGGAGGGCATGTTCCAGTATTCCTCTATACTGGCCTACATGTTCATCTTCTTTCAGACAAAGAAGTTCCCCTTCTTGATGCAGAAATTGGATAAGGATGACAAACCCCAGGCAGTAACATCTTGGACCTCACTGCTCAGAAGAAATTCTACAGAATTCAGATTCAAACAGTTCATCGAGAAGTTCTACCATCCTGTGGTGAGCATTCTCAATGGGATGCCCGAGCCAAGGATAAATGAGGAGATCCAGATATTTTTTCACCTCTAGGACCTCACAAAAATGGGAGATTGGTACCTGTATCAGAACTATACAAAAATCAGAGTATACAGGTGCGAGCTGGCTCCATATAAGCTACCCAAGTATCTGCCGGTGAGGATATTTTCCCTTGAATATATAAGACAAATGATAAATTATGATGACATACACTTCATGTCTTTGAAGAAGAGACAACAACTGAGGATCAAGGGGCAAATAGGGTCCTTTATCTGCAATAGCCGAGCTGCCGGGGAAGAGGCAGATAAACTTTTGAGGGAAATGAAGTTTGAGACAAGTTTCTTGTGGCACTATGATCCGTGGGGAATCATCACAAAGATAAGAGTGAAGAACAAGAATATCCCGTATATTCATGCACCCAAGCCAGATATAGAGAAGTTTGCAAATCAAATGGAGTGGGAGGTGAGTACACTGGAAGAGGTAGAACAACAGTCTCCGCAAATCATTATCTCTCAAACAAACACACCACAAATACCTAAAGAGAAAAGACCTAGAAAGGATGTTTCTCCTTCTATTTCCGAAGTCTTGGTTGAAGAGTTTCAGATGCACACCAAAAGACCAAAATCATGTCATATGAATGAAACGACTGGTGAAAAAGAAACACAACCCATCACAGCTTTGAAAGGTGATCAGGCACCTCTTATCTCAAGTGATCAGGAGACCATGTCTACTTCTTCATCTCAGAAGCAAATTAACACTTCACTGGTAAATCAACAAAGTCAAGGAGGTGTGAAATTGGGTGTCTTTGAGAAATATGATATGATCAAGAAGAAGAATCAAATGTTGACAAGCAACACATATGCTCATTTTCTGAAGCAAACGTCCACGACACAACATCAAATTTTGTCTGCATTTGATATAGAGAAAGGTAGGATGCATATGGCCTTTCTCCAGGCACAAGTGCCCGATCCTAAGGCTATCACTGATTACAAAAGATAATCTTTTGAATTCAACACCAAAGATGTACACCCAACTGATCAGATGGATCTACATCAACAGACTGGAGAAATGGTATTCTACACCTTGGCAAAAGCTTCTACTATTGCCACTAAATTGTAGGTTTCTCTGAACAATGTTCAAACACAGTTGAGGCTGGAGAAGATATTATCCTTTGAAAAAGACAATAGAATTAAATCTTTGGAAGAGATGGTGCTCAATATTGGATATGATCCGTCCAATGTAAAATAAGTAGAGGAGATGGTCAAGAAGAAAAATGTGGACATAGCATCCCTTAGAAAACAGCTGAAGCTGCCACCTACAGAAGACTCACAGGCAAAGGAGATAGCCGAGGCAGAGGGTGAAAAGGATGAAATACTCAAGCTGATCATGGATTAGAACACACAATTAAAAGAAATGGAAGAAGAACTGGAACGACTGGTAACAGAGAAAGAACAATCAACACTCATGGAATCAATTCCATTGAGTGCAGTTTCACTTGCGAGAGTTAGTACCGCAACCGTAGCAACAACCTCCATAGTAGAAATTTTGCCAGACGCTCCACTGTCAACTCTAGAAAAGACAATAGAACTATCAAAGTCCATGGAGGAAATGAACTTACAGGAAACATAAATCAATATACTGAAAAGGGAGGTTGAGAGTCTTCAGGAGCTCAAGAATTTGTACCAGATGAGTTTCCACGTCGAAAAGGAAACAACGAAAAAAATCAAACAGGAACTACAACAGATGCGAAAGAAAACAGTGGCGGGAAAAACACTTGCCGAAGCTAAGGAGAAGATTTGGATGGATATCTCTGGATCCATAAATGAGATTTGGCCTATGGTGCAAATCATGTTTGAACAAAATGAACTAGTGCTGAGGAGCAGACAAGACATTGAAAAGATAAAAAGAGAGCTGGGGGATATGCCTACTGAAGCAAATGAAATCATTCGATTTCTAAATTCAAAGACTAGAGAAGAGATAGAATATCTGAAAATAGAAGACAGGACCGAAACCATCCTCGAAGTCAAGAGAATTCTGACCAAAAGGGGGTTGATGCTGCAACTGGAGGCAAAAGTCCAGAACATGGATGTCGGAGTTCAGAAAATTTTCAGCAAAATTGATGCTTTGCAGAAGAAAGGTTTTCTCGGTTGGATGGTTTTGAACGATAAGCTAATGACCTTATCTGACTACAAGCAGAAGATTTCCATGGTGGCGAAGGACAGTTCCAAGTTCTCGGGAATACAGGGTAGTATTATAGGCAAGGCGTTCTTAGAGACTTTGCAGCCAGACCTCAACATACAACACAAGATCAAGTATATTTTTACTGTCAAGCTGACATTTTCCAAGTATACAGAAGTGGATGAGATCTACCGAAGAATGCTCAAAATCACCACACCCAGTCAGAAAAGGTGGGAGGAGCTGTGCAACTTAATCGAATGATAGATGATGTGTATCATATGAGTCATCATGCACAACATCCAAAGTCATGTGAATGACTCACCAACGACCGTCCCAGAAAATCATCATGAAATTTTGACACATCATTAAAAGTTTCTATATTCTTGTACTCTGTTATTTAGTTATATAGATTTTAGTTTTTCCACATCCTGATCGGTTATGACAAGGTCGTTGTAATTTTGATTATAAATACTTCAAGCTTCGAAGTATTGAGGGTTTATCTGGCGCCCAAGCAAGATGAAGTGCTGTAATCTTTATCAAGGGATCTACCAGTAATAAAAGAGAGTTTTTCATAGGATTCATGCGTTTTTACTATTGGTGATGTGTTTCTTCTCATTGTTAATGGTTTTTTCTTTTGTCTTCGTGATCACATGTATTTTATTGTCTGATCATTTAGAAGGAGTCAAGTTGCGGAACTTATTTCATATACTCTGTTACAACTTCTAAAGGATTTTATTATTTTTCTTCTAACAATACGATAAAGAAATTCTTGAATGCTTCTTTACTCTTGTTGTTTATCTCATTTTTTCTGCTAACCCATCATTTTATTCATAAAGAATCCAATAGTTTTCACAATCCTTCCCCGTGAGAATATCTTTCCAAAAAACTATTCTTTGATCTCGATTTTATAAATACAGACCCCATAGCCCAATGGATGCATGATTTATATTTCAGCCATATTTATAAAAAACAAGTGACACTGTCTATTCTTTTAACTAGCCTAAAATCTAAAACTTAAACAAAGATAAATCCTATAGAGAGATCCCTCTCTGAAACTGGAAGGGCTAGATCCTAGTTTTGAAGTGGTTGGATAAGGTTACCTCTATTAAATTGTTTCTGCCTTCTAACAACCTCTAGAGAATTTACAGGGAAATAACACATCCACCACCAATCCCCTTGAGCATTGGTTATGTTTTGTATCGGTGGGGAGTGGACACCATCTTGCATCGATGCCTCACACTCAAAAAATATGAACGAGTCCTTAATGATTTCCATAGTGGTGCTTGTAGAGGATATTTGTTTGGAATTTTCATCACCTAGAAGGTTGTTCATGCAAGATAATTTTGGCATACTTTGTTCCATGATTGTATCCAGTTAATCAAGCAGTGTACAAAATGCCAAGTGTTCAAACACAAAGCATGATCTCCACCAACTCCCTTGCACCCAGTCATCACTCTCGGTCCCTTATGTAAATGGGGCATTGAATTTATGATGTGCAATCCCCTATCCAAAAATGGACACAGTTACATCATTGTGGTTGTTGATTACTTCACCAAATGGATTGAAGCCATGCCTAGTTTCAACAACACAATAGACACGACTGCTTGCTTCTTATTCAACCATGTCATCACTCACTTTAGGGTTCTGAACAATTGGTCTCGGATCATGGAAACCATTTTGAGAATGAAGTGTTTAAGGAATTATCCTCCCTTCTTGGCTTCACCCATGAGTTCGCTTCCCCATACTATTGACAATCCAATGGCCAGGTCAAGGCTGTCAATAAAATCCTCAAAACCATGATGCAATGGACAATTAACAAACAAAAAACAAATTGGCATCACATGCTTTTCTTAGTGCTTTGGGAATATCTGATGATAGTCAAAACTGCTATAGACTTGACTCTCTTCCATCTTGTCCAGAACATGGAAGTAGTCTTACCCATCGAGTGTGAAATACCAACCCTTTGAACAACATTTGAACTACTATTGGGCACCACTCTCCTTGCAATGCCTAGTTACCTTCAAGGCCATTGATGAAGATCAACACTCATCATTACAACATAACAAAGTTGCAAAAAAGTGCTCAAAAGATATTTTTAATCACCAAGTTTTCCCTTATTCATTTAATGAATGTGACCTTGTCCTAGCCTATGCTATTTCCCATGATGCTTTAGACCTAGGAAAATTTGGAAGACTTTGGCGAGGCCTGTTGGCACAGGAGCAGACCCAGGGTTCAACGCTACAACAACACACCAACAAAACCCTAACTACCGACCCTTTCGGCAACACCTGCGAAGCAGATGAAGTCTCATCCGAGGTAGAGGAAGGGGTGGTTGAAGGACTTAGGTGTTTGCAACCTTAGCTGGGACATAGATATGTGATTGTAATAATTAACAGAACACTTAGCACCGATAGTTCATTAATATTTAACCACTATCTACTGCGCGGATAAAATAGAGCATCACATCATTTACTCAGATCTGATGTATCTGACACTTATCATAAAGAGGTAGATTAAATCTAGCAGATTCAAGCACTAAGCATATTCACATAGGTCAGATCTACATCTGTATACATCATTAGCACAAAGCATAAACATATCTATCTATCTATATCAAAGCACTTAGCAAGTAATGACATAAACACATCAAGACATCGCACAAAGCAACACAACACAATATTTATGTGGTTCACTCCCACCTTGGGGCTACATCCACCAACTCTTATTCTTTATTATCTCTATCAAGCTTCTTACAGGCACATATAATCAAAATCCTACTCCGCAGAAGACATGAGATCTGCGCGCACTCTGCCAGATCCTCCTTCTTCGAGCTAGGGTACAACACCAAGCCATCTTATAATTACTTGCATGTAGCCCTGCAAGTCTCACACAACATGCATAGAGATCTTACAATCCTTACTTATCACTTAGCTCAATATCACACATATATGTATCTCCCTTAGATCCACCCCTTCTTACATAGCCTAGACATCTATTTATACATTACAAAATAGGCCTAAACATGGGTAAACCCATGGGCTGGCATCCCATACCCGTTACATAATCCCAATTCCCAAAAATGACCCAAAAAGGGGTTGAGATCTCGTGATCGCTACTTCCTCTTGCGATCCATCTTCGACAGGCTGTCGAAGTCCCAAACTAGGTCAAAATTGACCAAGGATCTCCCAAAACTTGGTCAAGGGCCAACAGGCCCCCAACACTCACCTGTGACTCGTCCCGAGTGACTATGATCTGGGTAGTTCTGCCTCAAAATCCTCGAGCGTGGCTTGATCTACTTGGACTTATTGCTGTGCCACAACTTCCTGTTCATCAAACTCTTGGATGACTGCGTCATTGACAGGTCCTTGTAGGTGTTGTTCAGCTACAACGACAACCTGCTCTAGTTCTACTCCTCAACCTTCGACCTCTTTGAAAAATTGGTAGGCCTTATCTTTTACATGTTGGAGCCTCTGAGTTACTTCCATAACTCTTCTCTGAATAGTGTGGATTTGTTGTTGGGTGGTGCGTTTCTCTTGGGAGCGCTTCATTCTTTCCACAGCTGGCAGAGGATTCATCTGCACCTGTATCTTTTCGGCTTGATACTTCACCTCTTGGAGTTGCGACTCCAGTGCCTTCAGTTCTAGATTCTCTGTGAGTTGCTCATAGGTCTGGGCAATGTGATCGGTGAGTTGTTTGCATTCCATAGCAAGGGATTTTATTCACTCAACTGCACTTCGAGCAATTGCTTCTCTTTGATCCCTTACATCCTGTGGAGTCTTGGGCACTGCGTGGAGCTCTAAGTATGCTATGCGTTGATGTAACTACTAGATAGATTTTGCGAGTTGCTCCACTTGCTATGTGACTTGATCTTCTGCCTTTATTTCTACGATTGTCACAGAGTGAAGTGCTCTGTTGACCGCTTCTTTCACTTCGAGTTGCTCTGCGAGCAACTGTTCTTTTCCTTGCTGCATTTGCGCTTTTTCTTCATCAAACTTCGCTTGGAGAACAATCTTTTCCTATTCTGCAGTTCGACGTTGCTCTACAAGTACTCCTTGTACTTGCGTCAAAGCCTGCGTGGCTTGTTTTGTTTCCTCTTGTGCTCGACGAAGGTGAGCTTCAACTGTATCGTCTAGTCGGTGGAGTTGAGCTAGCTCATCTCCCAGTTCTGGTTGTTCTGATGGCAGGCGCACAGTGGAGACTGCGTGACTGGACTGAAGGGCCTACTGTACCCCCGTATTTCAACTTCAATCCTATCATACATGTCTTACTGCTTGGCCGCTTGTGTTTCTGCTATTTCCAATGAAGCATCGTTCAGGGCTACTATGATGAAGTCAAAATTATCGGAGGTGAGGACAATCTGCATCTTGGTCATGGTGGCTTTTGACTTCTTCCAGGAAGAAGGTTTCGCGGGGGAAACCTTCCTCTTCTTCAATGGGTCCACCGTTTATTTGGACGGTGTTACTTCGCTGGGCCTCTGTTCAGCTTCTACTTCATCACCACCCCCTCGGTAAGGTGACATGGAAGCAGTCTTCCCTAAGGTGCTGCTTAGGTCTTGAACCTCTTCAGTTTGCTTCATTTTTCTAGGTCCGGGTGTCTTCTATTCTTTATGCGCGGTCTGCGAGATGTCGGGTCAGACATCTCTGTGGGGTTGGCACAGATAAGGACGTCAGTGGACCATTCCTTAGTGATCTCTTCAAGGTCTTCTTCTGTAAGCTTATAATATTTCTAGAGCTTCTCTTTATGTTCATCTTCTCGTGATGTAATGTAGGTGAAGTGCCTATCTGCGCTGAACTTTATTAGTGGTCAGAACCTCTGTAAGGTATTCGGAGTCATGCGAGGCTTGATTTCGATGGATCGATTTATCTATAGGTAGTGTGTATGGAACACAACATTCAAATTCCACTGTTTGTTCATATCAGTGGAATACCACAGGGTAGCGAACTTCAGGGCAAGAGATTCAAACGACTCTATGTCTGGGAAGGTCGCTCCTTCCAACATCTCTCAGGAAACAAATGCAATGAGGACTGGGAGCTATCTGAAATGAAATTCATAACCTCGATCCTGTGCTTCTCGACAATCTAGTTCCAACTGGTTAACTAGGTAGTTCGCCTATTTCAACTGTAGGCCTTTCACGCACTTCCTTGTGAGGTCAACGACAAAGCCGGTGACCTGCGTAGGTTGGTTCTTTCTTACTAACTTCCCAGCTATTAGTTGACATGCGAGGCACACTGCACCACTCTGGATGGAAGCTACCTTGTAGCCTCTTTTTCCCTTCTCAACATCACCATATGTGTCCTTGATCTTCTATGCTAGTGCGCGATCTACGACTTTTCCTGGATAAAATTCCTGCAGGTCAGGTCCTTGCATACTCAGGCCTGTGATCCTGTGGATCAGTGTTGGTTCAACTGTAATGCAGTGGTCTAGCCATAAGTAGCCACCATGGTAACATGACAGTAGTAGCTTGACACAACGTTGACTTCCTGGTGTCTTCCGAAGTGTGGGATCCTCATGACATTCAGCAGGGTGGTTTGCGCGAGGTCCATAGTCCACTGCTAAGGGATTATAATTGAATTTTTCCCTTTAGTTCTGGTTAGGTACTTGTATGGGATGAGCATACCATATACCTTGCGATCTACGAGATTGAAGTCACTAAATTTTAGTGCTGCGATCTTATCCTGGTTTATTCGAACTATGTGTATCCCCTTTGGGAGGTACACAGTAATTATGGTGTACTCAAAATCACGTGGTACACTATCACGATTCACCATGCCAACCAGAGGTGGGATGTAATCGAGAAATATGGTTGGAATCTATTTTGCATTTGTGAGGTCATCTTTATGATTGGTCCTCTTTTCTGCTGATGGCCGGGATGGTCCAGATCCATGAGCAGTCGACGAAGAAGCCTGCACTATTCTCGTCGATGAATCTTGTACACTTTCAGACATTGACATGACTCTTTTAGTCATGAGGTCGATCAAAACTTCTTCAAAAACTTTCTCTGCAGTGCTCAACTCATTCGACATACACACTCGGGGTTGGAAATATCGGGTTCAAAGAGCAACTTAGACACTGCAATGAGATAGAGAGAAATAGTGAAATAATCACTGTGTGAAATCAACAAGTCTGCGAGCCCAAATTCATGGTTAGCAAAAGTGTTCTCGGTGCATGGAGTAACGGGATAAATAGAAAACTTGGTAACATATCTCTTGCAATGGGCGAGAATCTTTCATTAACTTTGTTCTGTCCGTTACGACATGGTTCAACAGTTTGGTGGCGAACCATAAATACCTTTCTGCTTGTTCGATGGGTCGGCCGAACAGTTATATTGTTCCCAACGGTTATATTGCTTCACCATGGCGAAGTGCCATGGGATGATATTCTAATATTTCGGTGAAGCTCCAATTTTGCAAATTTTCCTTCTACGAAGTTCCCACTGGAACCTTCTGTAATTTGTCGATATTAGCTCTCTTCTTACTTAGATTCCTAGCCTTCTTCCCAGTGAGCTTCATTTCAGTATGCCTTTTTCCATTCTGATTCTTATCTTCTTTTGGCATAGTTACTTCGCGTTGTTGAGATTCTTTCCTAAGATTCGAGGGTGATACTTCTTCTTTATCTAGAATAGGTACTTCGATCTCCTGTAGATCTTCTAGTGTTCTTGCAAATTCGACATCTGGGTCTCTGGTGTTAAATAGCTTTGATCTGTTCTTTTGTTCTTCAATCAAGTGTGTGATCCTTCTAGTCATGAATTCTTTCAACTCTTGCTTCTCCTATTCTAAAACTTCTTCTTCTTCTTCCCTTCTATCCTGATCTCTTTCAATCCAAGGTTTTCCGAGCAACATAGTAAATGGAGAGTTGTCCTCAATAAATTTAACACCTTCAAATTCCTCTTTTGTTGAAGTTCCGTTAGCATTCATAGGTATCCAGGTGAGCTTCCCATAGAGGTTTATCAACTTTCCTCTAAATAAACCTATTCCTCCCAATGAAGGAATCATAGTAGGCTTTCCTAAAAGTTCCCAAGTTCTTTCTATCATGATATTCACATGTGTTTCCTCATCTAGAACACAGTCAATGTCAAAGTATCATATTCTTTCTTCAAGGCATTCTTTTTCTTTAAATACCTCCGATAAACTGACATGTCGGTGGTCATTCAGGGTTTCTTTCATATGTAGAAATACTTTCTTTGATTCTTTCTAGGGTTTTGGCATTTCTGGATCTGCCTTAGGGTTTTCGTGTCTCATGTTCATTCTTTCAATCTTAGCAATCATTCTAGGGAAATCCAATACTTCATGGTCCATAGCTTTGCAACACTGACAACTAGGTCTTCTCCCAGGGCATTCCTTAGCAAGATGTATCGATTTTCTACAACTGTAACAGAGGGTTAATCCTCTCTTTCTTTTAGATGATCCCCAACCTTTCCTGTACTGTGCACTAGGATCATGGTAGCTAACCTACAAACATTTATTTCTAGGATCCTGCATCCAGTTGTTAGTCCAAACATTCTTTCTATGCATAGGTATAACATATCTTTTACTATTCTTATCAGACCTTCTTTCATCTATTAGTGCCCTAGTTTTCAAGCTAGGACAAAATCTATCAAACATACCTAGATTTATTCTTTATAATTTTATTTTTTTTCCACTTATCTTACATCTATGGAGCATAAATCTTTCAGATCTAGAATTTTTCACTATTATTACCTTTATAAGAGCACAAATCTTGCAGATATTACCTCTTTTCTTCCGATCGAGCTTCCTTCTTTAGATATTTATAAACCAAGTAGAATACAACACACTAGAGCGATAGATCTATGCACAAAGCTTCCACAGTTTCAGTTCAGATCTTTGCACAAAGCTTCTTCTTTCTCAGTTCCCAACAATCACAGTTTCAGGTCCGGGCAACATAACCATTTTTTGGCACAGGGACATACCCATGGTTCAACGCTACAACAACACACCAACAAAACCCTAACTACCAACCCTTTCAAAAACACTTGCGAAGTAGGTGAAGTCTCACCCGAGGTAGAGGTAGGGGTGGTTGCAGAACTCAGGTGTCTGCAACCTTAGCTGGGACACATATATTTGATTGTAATACTTAACAAAACACTTAGCACCAATAGTTCATCAATATTTAACCACTATCTACTACACGGATAAAACTGAGCATCACATCATTTAATCATATCTGATGTATCTGGCACTTATCATAAAGAGGTAGATTAAATCTAGCAGATTCAAGCACTAAGCATATTCACATAGGTTAGATCTACATCCATATACATCATTAGCACAAAGAATAAACAAATCTATCTATCTATATCAAAACACTTAGAAAGTAAGGACATAAACACATCAAGACATCGCACAAAGTAGAATAACACAGTATTTACGTGGTTCACCCCCACCCTGGGGCTACGTCCACCAACTCTTCTTCTTTATTATCTCTGTCAAGCTTCTTACATGCACATAGCATCAAAATCCTACTCTGCAGAAGACAGGAGATCTGCACGCACTCCGCCAGATCCTCCTTCTTTGAGCTAGGGTACAACACCAAGCCTTCTTACAATTACTTGCACATAGCCCTGCAAGTATCACACAACATGCACATAGCTCTTACAATCCTTATTTATCACTTAGCTCAATATCACATAGATATGTATCTCCCTTAGATCCCTCCCTTATTACATAGCCTAGAAAATCTATTTATACATTACAAAATAGGCCTAAACATGGGTAAACCCATGGGCCAACATCCCATACCCATTACATAATCCCAATTCCCAAAAAGGACCCAAAAAGGGGCCGAGATCCCATGATCTCTGCTTCGTCTTCGACAGGCTGTCGAAGTCCCAAACTAGGTCAAACTTGACCAAGGATCTCCCAAAACTTGGTCAAGGGCCAACAAGGCCCTTTCATTTTCAAAAATTGTCTTACACGGGGAGCATACATTCTTGCTTACCTTGAAGGATGTCTCCTTAAAGACCCTATCAATAGATTATATTTGAAGAGATTCCGTCCTTGAATAACTCCCCTACTCCGAACCACGTTCATGTGTATATTCTAGTTTGTAAAATTGTTCATAACATTTTTGGTCCTTTTTTACATAGAAATCAAATCTCCTTGACTCTTATGATATCTTGTCCTTTTTTTCTTTACCAGATGAATCATTCACCGACCTACCACAACGGTTTTTCCAATGGTGATAGTTGATGGAATCAATATCTCACTTCTACAACTTGGTCAATTTATTCACCTTTGCACACACTGCTATGATTAACCAAGCAGAGTATGATGTTGTGATTAGCCTATTGGCTAATGCTGCTCAACTTCACATTTCTACTTCAGTATAATCTTGGATTCTTAGCTTATTATCTCACATTTGAATAGTTTTTACCACGTCTGTGATCCTATCCTATTTAGAAAGTACCCGTAAGTCAAAATTATATCAAGGAAATGTGAATCCATCACATTCACACATATTCCCATAAGTGAAAATCATTTGGTAGACAATATCGTGAATGAAATTTTAGATTGGAATCTCTCGCATTAACAAACATTGTTTATCATGATTTATCTTTTATTAGCATATACATGTTTTTATCATCATCACATAAGAAACATGTAGCATAAATCAATCAATACATATCATCAATACACCATGGAGCGTCATCAAAAAGTTTGTGTGTGTGTGTCTGTGTCTATATATATATATATATATATATATAAGTTTAAAAATGGAGTACATGGCTATATCTAGTTGTCCCTCATTGGTTGCAGCATCATATCATAGGTATCATATATAAAATGAGGGAATCTCCCTTATAGATGGGTCATATAAAAATGTGGGCCTCACCCATATACATATGAAACATACAAAAATTGCAAGCCATGCCTGTACACAAACATACATGAGCCAATAAGGTGGTGGAAGTTGTAGTGCTCCACCGACATCCTTGGTTCCTTTGAAAACTCCAACTCCTCCAATTGGAAACCTTTTCTTCCTGGTGGTGGAAACATCTGCCGCTGCTACCCATCTCATCAATGGGTACTACTAAGGAGGAAGGCCCATATAGGTTTCCATGACCTCCTCACCAAGGTCCATCCAATCAACCTCCAATACTCCCCATAGAACACAATTAAACCATTTTCATAGGTTCGCCAAATACACTTGGAGCCCTACCTTTCATTCTACTATTTCATCTATCTTAGGGTCCACTTGCCATCACTCGTGGGATGTTCATGCCTTAGCATTGTGGTGGCCCCACCAATTCCCTACTCTCTTGGGATTTCCTTCACCTACTATTGTTGAACTCCTTGCTCGCACATGGATATCCCTCATAATAGGGACCTCCTTTCCTCATGTTCCCACATTTGCAATCACAAAAATAGTTTCCCATTAGTAATGTGTTAGATAGTAAAACCCATGAGACAAATGATTCACACAAGACAACAATGTAGTAAAAAAACATAAAGTACTCACCTCTTCAGTCCCAGGCCTCACTTGGGGGTAGTACCATGTATGGATCATACCGTTAGTCCATACCCATGTATGGATACTCCAGAATGATTTGGGGGATATGTAGCCACCAACGTTGATATCAAGGAGATAAATACCTCCCTATTAAACCTCCACCCTCATGGATGAGAAGGTCTCCTGATCACCTCATCCGAGGCTCGATCGGTTTGGCCACATCCAAGTC
The DNA here is from genome assembly GCA_010110895.2 of Picea sitchensis. Taxonomy (NCBI): domain Eukaryota; kingdom Viridiplantae; phylum Streptophyta; class Pinopsida; order Pinales; family Pinaceae; genus Picea; species Picea sitchensis. The sequence continues at coordinate 27,795 of SNQJ01S0113648.1, forward strand.
AATATGCAAATATAGGATAACCACCCACTCGAAGAAGAAACAATATAGGATGAAGCCAAATAAAAATTCCCCCTCCTAACACTGACAACATCACGTTAGCAGGGTAAACATGACCTCCCTCATTAGGAAGGCCTAGGCATAATGAAGGCCCTGGATCATCCTCTCCACAATAGTCGTCTGGGAACCCATGATCCATTGTGTACCTAGGGATCCGTATATCCACACCACCATAACTTCCACTACTTAAGTGGACAAATCTCGGATATGAGAAATATGGATTTAACCCCCACTCACAGCCTCCTCTTTGACACAATACCACTAAGATAGATTATGGATGATTTTTCTGCCTTCCATCTGTGGGCTCACCTTAAATGGATAGACATGTCAGAGAATACAAGTCTACCTCATTGACAACTCCACCATCTTCCCTCATACCTTTAAATATCGATGGTTGGGCCTCCACATTTTGATCAGGAAGCCCAAAAGCTCCTCCGAGGAGCACAACAATGTGCAATTAAAGTACTTAAGAAGGCCATAGTTGACCAACTCAAGTCGAACAGTGGGGTTTGATTGGACCTCTGTTTGGATAACATCATAGTTCCACTCCCACCACCAACTCAACGTGACAAGTATTCCTAGTCTTAGTGTCTGCAAAAAATATGCAAGGGTGTGAGTCTCAGTACAATTTTTCATCCATCACACCAATGTTTTCCATCTAGTTACACACTTTGCATGAACATACTACAAACAATGGTGAATTTTTTTTTCATGCAATGATTATTTGAGAAATCATGCTATTTATGTGACTGGTATCTAAATAGACGTGCTAACTACATGACTGATAAGATAATAGTCACAAAGTGACCAATGTGACTACGCATTTTATTATTGTGCAATCCTGAGTGGATGACCATAATACAGTCACACAAAGATGCACAATCATCTTTTGATCACTTGAGTGGACCATAAAAACACCTCCAAAAAGGGGCCATATGGTCCTCTAATACACACCTACACTAGGAATTGAATGCGTAAACAAATATTTGGGTTGAGGTCCCTTACCTGGCTCTCTCGCAACCAAAATCAACTAGTCGAGGTGCATACAATTGACTCTAGAACGTCATGGGCTCCATAATATTAAGTCCACGTCAAAAAAAGTCCAAAGGAGGTGGAATTATGGGCCCCACTTCTTTTTTATATGGCCCTATCACCATGTTCCTTGAGTCAGTACAGGAGCTCAAAAGCTCCATTTTCAAAACCCTTTGCATCATTGGGATCGTCATCTTATCCCCTTCACAATGTTATGATCCATTCAGTTTCCTAATAATTTTTCTTGGAACCCCTCATCCCCCCACCCACTCAATATGTATGCTAGCTCACTGTCACTCTTTTATTTGATTCTAGTTACCTTATCATATTCCTTTATATTAAGTACTTTCACTTTGGGTATTCAGTTTCATGTGTGTAGGTACTTGTTAGGAAGCTCTCTTTGTCTCTTTCATAAACATGGCAGGGCCATTTATCCCACCCATTCAAGTATATACTTCTTCAAACTAACATGTTAATCACTCCCTATAAGCTCATTACATCCACCAATACCCTCCCCCCCCACATATTCCTCTAAAATTTCCTTTCCCGATTACAAAACAACTTCACCCAGTTCCACATGCATTTAGTTACTACTAGCCAATGGTCGCTTTCCGCCCCATGGGTTGTCTTGGTTTATAAATCCCCTTGAAAATAGACACCCATGTTGTTTCTTACCATAGGAAATGAGTCTGAATAGTTTGCATCTCAGAGAATGAATCTCATACTTATTTTTTCATCATCTTCTTGGATCATACTCGGACTCAGATCTATTCACATGTTTAATGGTTGGTTCTATTGAATGTATTTCTTCATTTTCATTGTCTCATCATCTCCCCCAATATCAATAGACCATTTTCATTCCAACTCATCATTCACCCACCTCTATAGAGACCCAACCCAGAGGCCCCTTTCCTACATTTTCTCTCACTACTCTTGCCTCACAAGGCCAAGCCGTTTGATCACTGGGGCACCTGTCTCTGTGTTTGCACATTCAACCTAATTATTTGTTCATTCATTATTAATTTTTCAATAAACATATTTTATGGGAAGTAATTACACCCATTCCATCGCACCCGATGGCTTCATTTCACCTGATGGCACTCCTAGTCACCCTTGGTCAGAGTATTCACATTGATTCACCTATGTATGCATAATTCTTATTATTTGTAGTACCTCATGTATCCCAATGTCCTTCACTATGATCCCTAGAGTCACTACCCTCAACTACCTAATCATTTGCATTCACTATATCCTCTTTCCTAATTTGACAAACATTCACCATACTCGGTTTTCCCCTAACCTTAGATCCCTTTTTCATCCAATTGGTTATTTGGCTTCCGTTACTGTCGTAAGTAATGATCCAACCAAGGGAAGTATCAAGTCTCATTCTCACTTACCTCATACATACTTATAAAAAATCCACCTCCATTGCAAATTGGTCTTTGGTACATCTTCAGTTAACTTCAAGGGGCCTCTTGTCCTTTGTCATCATGTCTTCATTACTGTCGACATTAACTCCCACTTTTATAGGAATGTTACAATATCTCAGTTCCCATTATGCTATGAATGGTAAAACCTGGATGGGACATCATAGAGAGTCATAATTTCTCTCTACTTAGGACAAAAACCATCCATGTCATCAAGTACAAAAACTTGGGACATGTTTTCATTTCAGGTTCTAGGGAATGTTCTCCTTAGAAAAGTGCTTTACTGTCACTGAACACCTGAGGGTGATGCATATTTATACTTTACTGATTATATCGCTACAACATCATTAGTACTCCTATACTTCTTATGCTCATATAAGAGTCCTTAGTATTTTTTCCGATCTTGTAAAATTTCCTTTTCATCATGGCATGAGAATGGGATATGCCCACCTTGTTTGTATAAACCAATAACATTTCTAGGGATGATCGTGTTTTGCAGGTGGGTTATCCTTTTTCCTCCATGAGATTTTCTTGTTTCTGCGGTCTCTCTCTCCAAAGAATCAGTTGCAAGAAACAAAAGAAATGATGATGTATTTTGACTACACATTTTCTCCTAACCTCACACATAAGGGACCAACCTATTATCACCTAAACATTTCTCACATAGCTATACAAGTGATCACTGGAAGAGTCATCAGCACAACATAACAAAATTTTATTCCATGGCAATAATACACCATCCTCAACAGCATGGAAACTATGTAAAGTGGGTTTTTTTATGCATTTGTGTGACTTTATAGTGTGTATTTTGTGCTATCTTCATGGGTCTTCATGGATATTCCTTCAAAAGTTGCACAAATAAACCCGAAGTGAAATCTCAACCTTAGTCAGGGAAATTAATGCCAAAAATTCCATCAAGGTACCCCAAGATTGAAGTACTAGACATCCTCGAGTTCCATACCCATTGACAACTAGTACTTTAGTGGTTCCATGTCTCTTCAAGGCATGGGGAATCACACCCCAAGTCACACCATTCACAATTGGAGCTAGATTTAATGGAGCTTGAAGATTGGCTATAAATAGAATCCATGGACTAACATTCAAATAAGTGAAGTTTATGCAAGGATTATCCTGTTTGAATGATCCTTGAAAACAACATTCTCAAGCCATCATTTTTCACATCCATATCCAATAGATAGTGTATTGATCTCTTCCCATGAATAGTTCTTACACACTTCTTTGCTAAGAGAGAGACAAGAGAAGTTCCAAGTAACAAAAAACAACCTCCCAAGGAGGAAGGGAGAGTCCACTTGTACTCACTAATCCTCTATGGTGTAACAACAAATATTTTTCATTGGTATATGATCATCATTGCTTCCATTCTTATTGTGATATAATTTCCATGATTTCTACCTATCTATTTCCCTTTTATTACACATTTGTGTTAGTATTCATGTTTATGGACTAATTCTAACCAATTACTTGTTGTATACATTCAACCTATCTACACAAAAGGTTGTTTTGTCTCACCCAAGTAACTCAAACAACCAAAAAACTATGAAGGGATTCCTTTGTCACCGAGAACTCCTGATGGGATCACAGTACTATCGTAAGCATCAATGTTGCACAATGCTTTGTAACATGTTACTTTTTTTTTAGTTTAGAGCCTTTTTTGTTTTGCATTTGGTTGATTTGGTTCATAAATTTATCATGCTTGGTTCTTGATTCATAGATGTTAACATCTATCTCAGTCTATGTAGGTTTTGTAGACAATTCTAGGAATAACACCTAGAACATCACTTCTATCGCATGGATGATATTGTTGCCCACAGACACCCTAGTGAGTTTAGGGGGTTCATTCCTTGGTCGTATGACCAACAATGTTGCATAGTATAGTGAAGTCATTGAAATTCTATCTAAAGGAATTGCTCTCATCATCCGTAGGTCAGTTGTGTATTATTTAGTTCATAATAGTTGATGGTGTTTATAGTGAATAATTTCTATCATGAAATCCTATGTTTTTTCAGTATTTGAGGGTGCAACTAACAAATGGCGTAACATGAAATTAGCACAAAATCCCCTGTATTGTCAAGGCATGCTCTGCATCTGTAAAGAACATACAAATGCAACACCTTTTCCAATAGAGGCTACTTAGGAGCACCTAGTCTAGCTCACCCGATCCCAGACACCTCACAAAGGAGAAGCACAAACGTCGGCACATAACGATTAGTCAATTGTGAGTGAATTACCCTTTACCTGGTGCCCACTCGTGAGCATTCATCAGGAACAATCTGTTCGAGTTAGCAGTGCTCATCAACAAACCTAGTTAGATAGTTCAAGTTTATTACTTATGATAATGTTTCTAGAAGTTTAAACATGTTGGATGATTCATTGGTTGGATTTTCATTTTTTGCATTAACAATAAAATTTGTACAAGTATGCATGGACAATAAATATGGAAGGTAAACCATAATCATTTAACTCATAAGCAAGAACTAAACCATATGTATAAAATATAAAAGGTTGATACATCATATCCACAAAATATGAAATGTATAAATTCAAGGGATACATAGCAGGTTAAGCATAAGCAAGAAGAAACCGAGTGAGCATTATCCATATTTTTTGATCCAAATAGGGGAAGAATCATCCCTTGAAGGAGTTCCCATTGAATACTGTTGAATTCTATAACATTTGTGAGCAAAATCATGCCACCAAAAACTGCCTCTCTTTTCCCATATTAAAATCTATGTATCAAGGAACTAATGAAGAGACTTAATAGATTTGTTTTATTTCCCTATGAATGGTTAAACCTGGATGGGACATCATAGAGAGTCATCATTTCTCTCTACTTAGGACAAAATCCATCCATTCCATCAAGTACAAAAACTTAGGACATGTTTTCATTTCAGGTTCTAGGGAATGTTCTCCTTAGAAAAGTGCTTTACTGTCACCGAAAACCTAAGGGTGATGCATATTTCTACTTTACTGATTATCTAGATACAACATCATTAGTACTCCTATACTTCTTATTCTCATATAAGAGTCCTTAGTATTTTTTCCGATCTTGTAAAATTTCCTTTTCATCATGGCATGAGCATGGGATATGCCCACCTCATTTGTATAAAACCAATAACATTTCTATGGATGATCGTGTTTTGCAAGTGGGTTATCCTTTTTCCTCCATGGGATTTTCTTATTTCCATGGTATCTCTCTCTCTACAAAGTATCAATTTACAGAAACAAAATGATGATGTATTTAAGTTATACATTTTCTCCTAACCTCACACATCGGGGGCAGCTATTATCACCTAAACATTTCTCACATAGCTATACAAATGATCACTGAAAGAGTCATCAGTACAGCATAACAAAATTTTATTCCATGGCAATAATACACCATCCTCAACAAAGCACCGAAACTATATAGGTGGGGTTTTTATGCATTTGTGTGACTTTATAATGTGTATTTTGTGCTATCTTCATGGGTCTTCATGACTATTCCTTCAAAAGTTGCACAAATAAACCCGAAGTGAAATCTCAACCTTATTCAGGGCAATTAATGCCAAAAATTCCATCAAGTTACCCCAAGATTGAAGTACTAGACATCCTCAAGTTCCATACCCATTGACAGATAGTACTTTAGTGGTTCCATGTCTCTTCGAGGCATGGGGAATCACACCCCAAGTCACACCATTCACAATTGGAGCTAGATTTAATGGAGCTTGAAGATTGGCTATAAATAGAAGCCATGGAGAAAAATTCAAACAAGTGAAGTTTATGTAAGGTTATCCTATTTGAACGATCCTTGTAAACCACATTCTCAAGCCATCATTTTTTACACCCATAGCTAGTGTATTGATATCTCCTCTTGAATAGTTATTACACACTTCTTTGCTAAGAGAGAGATAAGCGAAGTTCCAAGGAACACAAAACAACCTCCCGAGGAGGAAGGGAGAATCCACTTGTGCTTTCACCTAATCCTCTATGAATTGTAACAACAAATATTTTTTCATTGGTATATGAGCATCATTGCTTCCATTCTTATTGTGATATAATTTCCATGCTTTCTACCTATCTATTTTCCTTTTATTACACGTTTGTATTAGTATTCATGTTTATGGACTAATTCTAACCAATTACTTGTTGTATACCTTCAACCTATCTAGACAAAAGGTTGTTTTGTCTCACCCAAAATATCAAACTGCTTGAAAAAACTATGAAGAGTTCCTTTATGCAGACACAATGGGATCTACACGAGAAGAAGTACTATGCGTAAGAAACAATGCTGCACAATGCTTTGTAACATGTTGTATTTTTATTTTTGTAGTTTAGAGCCTTTTTTGTTTTGCATTTGGTTGATTTGGTTCATAAATTTATCATGTAGTTCTTGATCTTATCTTATAGAATTTATCATTTGGTTGATTAAACTATATGCATGCGGATGATCTTGTTGCCCAAAGACACCCTAGTGAGTTTAGGGGGGTTCATTCCTTGGTCGTATGACCAACAATGTTGCATAGTATAGTGAAGTCATTGAAATTCTATCTAAAGGAATTGCTCTCATCATCTGTAGGTCAGTTGTGTATTTGGATTCATAGTTAGTGGTGTCACAATTGAATAATGTCTATAATTTTAGAAATCCTCGTTTTTGAAGTGTTTGAGGAACTTCTTGAAATGGTAACATGAAATTAGCACAAAATCCCCTGTATTGTCAAGGCATGCTTTGCATCTATAAATAACATATAAATGTAACACCTTTTCCAATAGAGGCTACTCAGGAGCGCCTAGTCTAGCTCACCCGTTGATCCGAGGCACCTCACAAAGGAGAAGCACAAACATCGGCACATAACGAGTAGTCAATTGCGAGCGAATTACCCTTTACCTAGTGCCCACTTGTGAGCATTCATCAGGAACAGTCTGTTCCAGAGTTGTGGAATTGGTCATCAACAAACCTAGTTAGATAGTTCAAGTTTATTACTTATGATCATGTTTCTAGAATTTTAAACATGTTGGATGATTCATTGGTTGGATTTTCATTTTTTGCATTAACCAGAAAATTTGTACAAGCATGCATGGACAATAAATATGGAAGATAAATCATAATCATTTGAATCATAAGCAAGAACTAAACCATATGTATAAACAAGATAAAATGTTGATACATCATATCCACAAAATATGAAATGTATAAATCCTGGATACATAGCAAGTTAAGCATAAGCAAGAAGAAACCGAGTGAGCATTATCCATATTTTTCCTCAAACTATAGAAGAAGCATCCCTTAAGGGAGTGTCCATTGAATAATGTTGAATTTTGTAGAATTTGTGAGCAAAATCATGCCACCAAAAACTGCCTCTCTTTTCCCATATTAAAATCTATGTATCAAGGAACTAATGAAGAGACTTAATAGATTTGTTTTATTGCCCAAAATAAACCTAGGAAACCTCAATCACCATGTGGTTAAAGATCCTTCTAGATATTATAATAATTTTTTGAATTAAACAACAAATACAATACCCTTCTCAGTCTTGGTATCCTTTCATGTTTTAGCTACAATGACCACTTTAGTCAACCCAAAGCTATTAATGGCCACATGGTTGGCAAGGCTCTCCCTTTGTAACTGAACAACAAGTATCTCCATAGTTCCCCAACAATAGTTTCAATTACCTCAACAACAACAACAATTACAACTACTTGCTGACAATCCTCCACCAAAACCACAACTACCTGCACAACCCACATCTAACCCAAATAATAAAACAACTCAATCCATTTACACCATTGAGTTGTTCGATTTTCCTACTTGCTCTATTTCCACTGTTGATTGTCAAGGTGTACACTTAAGATCAAGGAGAATTCATAATAATAGAACTTATCCGATTATCTTAGAATATGGAGAGGAATAATTTCGAGACCAATTAGGAAAGGAACCTACCAAAAATCAATATGCCAATCATTTTATGAATACTATAGAGATTATTTTCCATAAAAGTTCATAACAACTACAGTATGGGGTTGCACAACTTTGTCCCTATGTGGAGAGGTTAAGTATTGATAAACCCCTTGCTCAACCTTAGTTTGACTTCCTTGGGGAGTTAAATAATGCATGTGTGAATATCCCATTGTTTCAAGCCATCAAATATACACCCATTTATGTGAAAGAAACCCAAGAATTATGTCTAAAGAAGCCTGGTAGGAATAAGAAGGATCCTCCAACTGTCTAGGTGATCGGTCAACTTGCAGATCTAATGCTTGGGAATATTTTTACTACCAAATATATAGATATTGGTAGTCCTATTGTTGATGTTTAATGATTAATAATATCTATATTTCAAATACATTAATTGATTTAGGTGTTGCCATAAATGTCACGACTAGGAAGGATATGGAGAAACTTAAATTGACCGTCTTACGACAAAATTCTCTAGTTCTCCAATTGGATGACTAATCCACTATAAAAAATGAAGGTATCCTATAGGATGTAGTGATATCTATATATTCACAGGAAAATCTGGGGAAATAATTTATGGTTCCACAACCAAAATATAACCTTGGGGGTCACCCCTTAATATTAGGAAAGCCATGGTTAGCCATTGCTAATGCCTATATTGGTTGTATATCTAGAGACATGAATATTTCCCATGGAAATTCCACTAAGAAACTCACTTTGTATCCTCCTACCAAGCCTAGATCAGATCAATAAATTCCCATGTGAGTAGGAAATGGGGGAAATGATGATAAAGATGTCCAACAATTGCTTACAATTGATTTATCTCTCTCTTTTAAAGATAACACTAAAGATGATCTCATTTGTGATCTCCTAGTTGATCCTTATTCACCTACCAATCATGTTATGCATATGTTAAAAGAAGGATGTTTGTTCTTTGCTATCAAATCATAATTCAAGTTTGTGCTTTCTTATCTTTACACTGTATTTGAAACAACCAATATGCCAATAGAAATCATTTCGGTGAAAACACTGAATATCGGTCTTAGGCTAGAAAGTTGGCATGAACAAAGACTAGTTAAGTTGTTACAATTTCCGACTTGTTCTATAACCCCAATGTCAAATGATTCCTACATTGCATGAAATAGTAAAGGATAAGTTGAAAAAGTTGTTAAACACAAATTTTATCTATCCCATTTTTGATAGCCAATGGGTTTCACCCCTTGTAATTGTTCTAAATAAAAATGGGAAATGAAGGGTTTGCATAGATTAGAGAGAATTGAACAAAGCCACTTTAGAATACCATTTTCCTTTACCATTTATCAATCAAGTCCTAGATACATTAATAGGGAAGAAGTACTTCTCTTTCCTTGATGGGTTTAGTAGATACAATCAAATCCAAATTTCCCATGAGGACCAACATAAGACCACCTTTAGTTTCCCATGGGGAATCTTTGCTTACCGAGTACTACCCTTTGGTCTTTATAATGCACTTGTTATATTTCAATGGGTTGTTCTTGGTATCTTTTCAGATTTGATTCATGATTGTGTACAAGTATACAAGGATGATTTTCTAGTTTCTAGTAACATGTTTGATGAAGCTTTGTTTAATTTGGATAAAGTGCTTAATTGATGTAAATAAGCTAACTTGTCTTTTAGTCATGAGAAATGTCACATATGACTGACTAAAGGGATAGTTCTTGGAAACCATATTTATCCTAATGGAATAAAGGTGGATTTGACAAAAATTGAGGTAATATCCAATCTTCTTGTTCCAAAAATGTAAAAAGATGTTAGAGTAGTTTTTTTTAGGACATGTTGGTTACTATCATTGTTTTATTGAAAATTTTACCAAATTGCATCTCTTATGTTTTTTTTTACTTTCTAAAGATGCATAATTTTCTTGGACTAATAAGTGTCAATTTTTTTGAAGCTTTGAAAGAAAAATTATTTGTGGCACCAGTCTTAAGAGGAACACACTGGTCCCTACCATTTCATATTTCCATAGATGTAATACAACTATTGAAAGGGCAATGCTTGGGCAGAAAGAAGAACAAATACCTTATGCAATTTTTGAATTACATAGTGACCAAAACGGAATTTCTTGTGGTATTATATGCTATTATAACTTTTGGCACTGAAATGCTGGATATCCCACATTTTGTACATAGTGATCATTCTTCTATTATTTTTAATGAACAAACCAATTAATATTGATAGAATAACTAGGTGGTTATTATTGTTGCAAGAGTTTGACATCACCATCATAATGATAAGCTTGGAAGGGAGAATGTTGTTGTAGACTTCCTTTCTAGACTCACCAATGATGGGGATGCCCTTCCTATCAAAGATGTTTTTCTTGATGAAAATCTATTTGCATTATCTACTAACACTCCATGGTTTTAAGATATTGCTAACTATTTGAATTTTGAAGGAAACTTCTTTAAGCCCGAAGAGATAATATTATCAAACAAAGTGCAAAGTAATCTTGGGTTCAAGGTTACCTATTTCACATAGGTTTGGATCTCATAATATGACATTCTATTCAAGAGGATGATATTTATGACATCCTAAAATCTTGTCACAATGAATCTTGTGGATGGCACTTTGTTGATAAAAGGACTATGCATAAGGTGTTGCGTCTCTGCTATTATGGGACTAACATTTTTTTTGAGTTATGAGAGGTACATGAGAAGTTGTTATAGTTACCTATTAAGTAAGATGATATACTACTACAAACTCAACTCATGGTGGAGCCTTTTGAAAAATGGACCGTGGATTTCGTGGGTCCCATCATTCTTCCATATAGGTAGAAATTCCATATCTTGTTTTGCAATGACTATGCCACCAGATGGGTTGAAGACAAAACACTTCCAAGAGCTACAAAACAAGCAGTAATAGAATTTATCTATGAGAAGATCTTTGTCCACTTTGGTGTACCACAATAAATTGATACATATCAAGGAACCTAGTTTACTTCCAAACTCATTAAGGCCATCATGAAGTATTACCATATTCAACACATGACATTTACGCCATACCATCAACAAGCCAATGGGAAAGTGGAAGTGACCAACATGGTTTTGGAGTCCATACTGATGAAGACTGTGCATATTCATTGCAAGGATTGGGCTTACTACACTACTTGGAAAAACACCACAATATTTACTCCTTATGAGCTTATGTATGGTAAGCATGTAGCACTTCCAATTGAGTTTGAAGTAAAGACACCTAGGAATGTTGGATTACTGAAGGGGGTGAATCGGTAATAACATAATTATAATCCTTTCTTCAAATGTTATATCAATGTAGAATTATTATCCAATAATGAGCGGTAAAAGAATAAACAATCACACACATATATAGTACACAGGTGTTTTTACTTGGAAACCCAAGTGGGATAAAACCATAATGCTTTTTCTTATATGTCTTGAAGAATTACATTCATTAGGCTTGTCGACTTCCTTTGTTTTCTAGTTACAGCTGGAAGGAGGCTCCAACCCCTAGTTCCTTAGGCTGGCGAGGAAGCTCCAACTCCCAATTCTCTGGCTACAACTAAGAGAGGAGGCTACAACCCCAATGTTCTCCGGAACTACAACTAGAAGGTGTCTACAACCAACTTTTGTCCTTGCCACAATCACACCACCCAGTAGAAGTGAATGATGGAACCACTATCACACTATCAACGTGAGATATACCATTGTAAACACGTACCAATAAATCACGAGCAGCCATCAACCATGCATCAACACAGTACCTCAACATGTAATCAACTTTGTACCATAAACAAATTGCATCAACCAGCCACCAACACGTAATCAACTTATACCATAAAAAGTGCATCAACCATGTACCAAGTATGTACCAATCATGTTCAACTACTCATCAACTGAGCTTCGTCAATATGTACCAACATCATCAACTATACACCCTCATGCCCATAGCCAACTCATCCTTCTTGTCTCAACCATGTACTCAACATGTCATCATTTATGTGCGCCAACTCATCAACTACTTGTCTCAACCATGTACTCAACATGTACCACAACAAAAAGCCCTCATCAATTTCATCATCCAAATCTGATTTGTAGCTCTATAATAGACCTGGTGTATATGATCACATTCCTGCAAACCTTCCTTGACTTTAAAATCAAGAGACTAGCATTTTCATCAAAATTTTCTTTAGTCTCACATGCCTAGTTTTGGATTAGTCAACAACCCTAACTTGAAGTAATCATAGCTTTGAACCTGTAATGTATAAAGATTTGAAACTGATATACAATGTTATTCAGTGTATTTTATGCAATTCCTCCAAGTTTCACTACTTGGAACCTCTTAGAAAAGGAGTTATAGAAAAAATGACATACCTTGCTGAATTCTGGCTTATTCTAAAGAGCGACCTTGCAGAGCGTTCCCCACACAAAATGTTGGATGAATTGATCTGAAAATGTTATAAAAAATACTACATACTTTCCCCTAACCAACACATTTTGTCTCACTTAATTTGGATCTGTTATTAAGAAGTTATGATGTTTTTACCCGAAACACCTAATTTTGACTAGTTTCAGGACTGACCACAAACCCTATTTTCCACAGAGTTTAAATCCCAAAATACAACGACCCACAAGCTGAATGTTTTACCACAGATACTTGGATATGTTTTCTCACTTGCATAGAAATTTCACGGTCTGAATCAATATAGAAAAAAAGTTATAGTGAAAATGGTGAGATGACCTGTAAATAACATACCTTAGAAAGCACCATCAAAAGAATTTATCCTTCCTTGCATTTCGACCTTCTTTTCTTCACCTTCACTCAGAATTCCGGTTTAGATATCCTTGGTTACCTCAGACACATATAAATATTCAATATCCTCAAGTGTGTTTCAAATGAGAGAGCCTTGCCTCTTATTTATACTCTCCAAGTAGCTTCCTTAAAAACATCTTCTAGGTCACTTGGCCCACTTTCCTTATTTTAGGGTTGGGTCCACTTCTAATTTCTCCA
>SNQJ01S0113649.1:0-35138 GCA_010110895.2 Picea sitchensis
TTTTATCTTCCTTGTATTCCTCTTCCTCTTTGATCTCCCCCTTTTTCCTTGTTATTGGTAATATTATGGGGAAAAAATATCTCAAATGGCTAACAATTATATAGGAAGGAGATAATAGTCTCTACCTACTATAGTTGGATCCTCTCTTTGGTCTCAATTTGGCTTGATTCCTATACATGTTAGTCTCTATACCAATGGTCACAAGTTCTTCAGGTTCACACTTTCAACCCAAACTATAGTCAGTGTAGCACATACACATTATATTTGTGAAAATAACATTTGGGGCAATGGCATTTTTTTATTTTTCATATTTCATACATCAATCAGTGATAAAGTTAGTGCAATTAACACTAACTTTAGCACCAAACTCCCCTTATAATTGTGCCTTAGTTTCTACTTGATGAAAGGAAAATAATGTAATTGATTCAAAGTGCTAACTTTGGTTCTATGTGTGCCATGTATTGTGTTAATTTATGTTCAACTTAATAAGGTTGTGCACCTAAGGTGTGATAAGAGGTATTGAGTTAGGATACAAGGTAATGATTTAGGTTATAAGAGGTAATTAGTTAAGCTATTTTAGGGTAATATATATGATAGGTTAGGATAGAAAGTTAGGATAAGAAGTTTTGGCTAGGGAAGTCTAATTTAGGGTAGGGTGGGTTATGTTAAGGTATGCTAGTGACTTCATCACTTCTACTCTCATAGTAGGTGTTTGGAAGATTTGATTCTACTCTTCACTCTCTTTTCTTGGTGGAAATAATGACCATTTAGAGGAAAGAGTTTGGAAGAGATTTAGTCTAGGACTATTTGAGCATGATTAATTTACCTTTTGGCTAGAGTATTTTTATTTGATAAGACAAAAACATCAATAAAGACAATGACATTGTGATTATAACACACCTAAAACCAATTATTTCACCACATTAACACATAATGTTGTTTATGCTTGATTACTTGTTTTCTTACTTGATTTTTTTTTAGACTTAAGTTATTATGAATCCAAGGTGTTAATACATAGGAATCACATTTATTTGAAGGAGACTATCTTAACTAAAATTATGCAAATCTTGTTAGCAAGATATATATATATATATATAATTTATAAATTATATAATATATAGAATTATAATATATATAAATAATTTTAAAACCAAAACAAAAACCACATCTAAAAAAACCAAAACAAAATCAGCAGCTCATATTTTTGAAATTTTGGCCCGAATAATACACATCTGCACACCTGTGGATGGTAGCAGGGGAGAAGGAGGCATGTACAATAGATTGGAGGGTAGCAAGGGAGAAGGAAGGAGAGGAGGAGGGAGGAGGAGGGAGGAGAGTAAGAGAGAAGGGAGGGAGGCTGAGGCTACATTTGACCTCCACAGACTTCCCTGGAATAAACCATGGTATGAAAAAATAGTCTCTAAACCCTATTTTGTCTCCATATTCAGCTATTGATCTCACCTCACAGATAGTGATTTTAGTGTCGTGTTGACTCTGTATTTGTTTTTGTATTTTTGTTTTGATTCCTTTTCTTTAAACAAATCGTTGAGTATGTTATTCAATTTTTCCTGCCCCTTCCAAAGTGAATCGCTGAGGTATGAGTCGTGGTATATTCCCATGCTCATTTACCTCCCAAGAATATTGGTATTTAACTCGCATGAGTCATTGAATTATTTTTCTTGCCTTCAAAACAGATGGATTGGTATGATATCTTCGAATTCCTGATATAGAGTTTAGGGTTTAGTCTTTCTTTTCATCCCTCTTCTACATGAGAATACGGAGAATAGGAGGGTTTAGGTTTTTACCAAGATTGCAAAGAAATGTTTCATAATAAAATCTCTAATGGTGAGAGGGTATGTTGAAAGCGTGCATTTCTTGTGTTCCTTTAATTTTGTATAGGATTCAAATTCAACGATTTGGTAAGATACATCCATGATTAATAATCTACCTAGGATGTGATTAAGAGATATATGCAAAGATGAGGTGCACTTATAGATTTGGATATAATTGTCATCTCCTTCTATGTACCAATTTTTGATTAGCCCTAACACAACTAAGTTTTCCTTAAATAATATTGGGCATGGTTTATAAAGGAGGAGAACATAAATAGGAGCTAAGAACACCTTGCAAAATGTTTGTAATCATCCAAATACCATATCTCCACAAATTTTGATAACTCATTGAAAGAGGAGGAAGATAAATATATCACATGTCACACATGTTTAGGAAAGAACATATAGTGTATATTGCATTCAATATAAATTTAGCTATTTGAAACTAAAGGGATTGTTCATTTAAGTTATCTTCATATTTATTGGCAACCATGTTTATATTTCTTGACTTTCAATTGCCTTCTTCAACATTTGGTGTATCGAGGGAACTCAATGCTTCTTCATATAAGAGAAATATTTTTCACCATATAACCTACTCACTAGCATGATGAAATCCCTCATGGATTCTCATAAATTAGAGGTGGGATACAAATTAGATGGGAAATTCTAAATTAATTCTTTTGTCTTCCCACATAATTACAATCACCTTCATTGGTTCATGCTTGCTTGCAAATACCTACAAAAATTACTTGTCCAACATTACCTTAGGATATGTTGGACAAGGAATTTGTGTGGGGTGTATGAGGAAAGGCTCATATTGTTATCTAAGTATATATCCATTTCCTTAGTGATAGTCCTCCTAATCAACCAAGGGACTACATTGAAACAAGGGGGAATCTTTGGCTAGGTTGCAACTTTTTGAAATTGAGATAACTATACCATGTGGTTCATTTAGATAGGGTCCATTATTTCTTTGCTATATTCTCAGGGAATAAACTATATCATTTTGGGTGCTCTTTAATATGTTTCTAAAACTTACCAAAAGTTTGATTAGATGGAATGCCAATGCTCAGAGATATATCCAACACATGTAACAAGGTGAAATCAACTATATAAACATGGATAAATCAACTAGATAAACATGGGAAAAATATCCAACACATGTAATCAAGGTGAAGTCATGACATGGGATTTTCTCTACTAGCCCATCTTTCACCCGATGTTAATCTGATTTTGATACTCTCATGGTATTAAATTTTACATGGTAATTTCCTAATATGCCTCCTTCAGATTCCCACAAGTTTAATTCAATTTCAATTGACTAAAGGAGGAAGTTAGGTCCAAAGGGCCTTAAAACTTATTGTTTTGGTGTGTCTTTTAAGTCATGATGAGTATGCAGAGATTTCTATTTGTCTTTTAAGTGTGTGAAATTGTACAATGTTTTCTTATGATCAAAATGTAATACTACAAGTATATTAGTCAAAATATTTAAATGAACTGAGAATATAAGAGAGAACATATATTAATAAAATGAGCACACCAACACAAAGAATGACAATATGTACTATGATAAACCTGGTTTGGGAAAAACCAACAAGAAATGAGCAATGCACCTTGTTGTTTACAAAGAAACATGGACTCACTATGGAGTTACAATAGACACTATCACTTGTAAAAAAATTCTATAAGGTCCTTTTATACCTTTGTTCTACTCAAACATAACAATCATTTTCTCTAGTCTTCTATATTACAACTGCCTTCTTAAACATTTGGTGTATCGATGGAACCCAATGCTTCTGCATATGAGAGAAATCCTTTTCACCATATAACCTACTCACTAGCATGTTGAAATCCCTCATGGGTTCTCAGAAATTAGGGTGGGCTACAAATTAGTTGGGAAATTCTAAATTATTTCTAATTATGTCTTCCCACATAATTTTGGCCCAACACCTACCCAAAATACTTAGTGAAGAAATACTTTGTGTTTCTCAGAGGTTGGGCTCCAACCCTATATGCAAAAGTCTTACATGTCAAGTTATATTTTCAATGTTTATGTTTGGCACATACTATAATATGAATATTGTTAGCCTAACATTTCCTTCTCCCTCGATGGAGTGTTGGGTACAACCAAATTTGTATCTATCGGACCTATCATCCAACTTTCGGCTGATGAAATTTTGAGAGAGACAAGGGAAAAGCTTATATCCAACACATGTTACAAGTAGAAATCAACTAAATTGAAAAGGTCCAGACGAAAGTTTGGTAGGCACTGTGAAATTTTCTTGTTGAAGGAGGATCAGGCTCTTATGATGATGAGAGAATAGAACATCGAGGGTTCCCTTGAGGGGTACAAACACCTACTAAAACAGTGGGTACCCAAAGAAATATAGGTAAAATATGGTGGATTAGTTGAATTGTTTGGTATGTTGGACCATGTTACACTTATGGGTATGGTTGAGGGAGGCTGGTCCAATATATGCCTGAATATCTTAGGAGATCTGCACTCACTGCAAATTATATATAGTTGAAAGACAATAATAAAATAAAGGAGAAACTATGTATATCGATGGATGGCCAAAGGCATCGGGGAATATTGCAAGTATTATAAACAATACAAAGCTTGGGATGACAAGAAAGGGGTGAGGCATTTTTGAGGAGTGTGAAGGTAATAGGGTATTTGTATGTGTGGTGAAAACAATAAAGGCAGGAGAAGAGTTGTTGGTCAATTACAACTGGATAGAATTAGGAGCCAAGGAACGTCTTCTTTTATATTGTAATTATGTTCCCTATGGTTAAGTGCAACTTATAATAATTTATCATAAATAAAGAAATGATCTTTTTCTTAAATTTGGATTTGAGTCCTAGTTGATGCCATAATTTATATTTATGTGTTGTGTGATGATTAATTGTAGAAATGGGAAGAACTTATTATCATACGATTGAGTTCAATAATGAGGTGTGTATTGGGAAGAACTTCCTCAAGATTGTCTACCATTTGACTGTCCTAAGCTATTTTTGCGGCCCCAACCTACCTAACGTTGACCTATTTTCATACTAGCTCACCCTAGGATATCTCCCCTTTCATGAGCTAATAAATCTAGGTATTCATTGACTTGTTGAGGCCATTTACTTAGCCTAATCCCATCATGGGATTGTAAAAACTACTCATTTGTGATCAATTATAAAGACACCCACACATGGTTTCATGATATTGAATCCTATTATTGAGTGATGAGTAGTTTACAACCCTATAAATTAATAGAGATGTGGACACACACCCACCATTAGGGATGAAAGAAAAATGAGTGTGGACAAGGTTGCCACTAGCACTAAAAAGAAGAGACAATAGTGAAGAGAATAGAACAAGGAGAACATGGGATATCTCCTTAACCCCATCTCATCGAATATTGCTTTGGTAAATGAGAAACAACGTGGTTTCTCATTTACCAAAGAAATATTCGATGAGATGGGATTAAGGAGATAGTATTGATGGTATTTTTTATACTATGTGTACTATTTTATCCTTTAGCAAGTCTATATGATAGTGACACAAAATAACTTTCATTATACTTTGTAATTATAGGGTTTCTCTTCTAAGCTCTCTTCATGTCCTAATTTTCTTCCTTTATTTCTTAGTTTAGTAGAGTAAAGCTTTTCTTGTTGTTTTCCACTAACACACCAATCTGCTAGTAGTTATTGATAATTCTATTATGATCATTGATTTATAAAAATGTAAACTTAACAAAAGAGACAATGGATGAACGACAATATGAATAAGAAAAAGGATATGAAAGGAGAATAAGAAAAAGAAGGTGATCAAATACAATTCAGTCTGGGAAGAGGAAGATGAAGGAATATAATAAGGCAGAGGTAATGGATTAACAAGGGAGTGTTTGGTAAAATTTCAACATAATTCTAGATAGGGAAGATCTTGGTCACCACTTAATTATTTTAAGAAGACTTGCAAGAACAAATTGGAAAGCTTGCTCATGAACAAGGAATAGTTGAGGAGACCAAACAAATTTTGGATTTTCCATTTCCTACATATGAGTGGCATGTAATAAATTATCCACCATACTTACACCTACCAAAAAAGAGGGGGTTTTCCCATAAAATACACAATGCTAGAAGACCAAACAATATATGAAACACAATGAAAACACCAAGTAGAACTAGACGAGGAAGATGAAGGAGAACAACAAGGATATATATGTATATATATTAGGATTGAAATTTGTATCACCTCTGTCTCCATACAAATCATGAATTTGGTCCATATTTTATGTTGCATCATTTCTTTCTCCATATGACTTATATGTCGACTATATTTTTGTTCCTATCAAAATATGACAAATGAACAAATTAGATATCAATGATTTAGTTCTGATTAGGAAATCTATAATCAATTATCACATTCAAGATACTTACAAATGATGCAGTTAGTGCTTGTATTCCTTTATTCCCACTATTATGAGTGGCATGCCTCTTTGCTAGCCTTGCCTTTGAGCCCTAATCAATCTAGTGATACACACTTTCCCTGCCTTTGTTCTTTGGATGTCCCTCATAACAAGATCATATTCTATCATGGTACCATAAGTACCAATACATGATCCACATGCTAGTGTGGTGATTAATTGTATCAATGGGAATAAATTCTTATCATTCAATTGAGTTCAGTGATGAGGTGTGTATTGGGAAGAACTTCCTCGGGACTGTCTACAATTTGATTGTCCTAAGATATTTTTTCATCCCCAACCTACCTAGCGTTGACCTATTTTCATACTAGCTCACCCTAGGATATCTCCCCTTTCATGAGCTAGCAAATCTAGGTATTCATTGATTTGTTGAGGCCATTTACTTCACAATGGATTCATTCATTGGTGTTTATACACTCACTCACTTAAAATATTATATCGATGCACTTTAGTCGAACTTCTAAATCCCCTCATTGGTGTAAATCTTTGATTGGTGTTATGGTAGCACCCAATGACCTTCATATACATTTGATAGGTGGACACCATTGACATAGTGTTGATCAAAATACCCAACAATACAGAGTTGTAAAATATGTAGGAAATGGCCATATCTATGATTACAACTTGTCAAATTTTCCACATTCCTTCTGTACAATGATATCCTACCTAGGAGTAGCACCAATACCCTAAAGCACCCTTCAGTTAACATGAAAAGTTTGGCTATGACTTGTGAATAAAGTTTAGTTAATTTGTAGATGCTTGTCTATGAGTTGCAATGGATGCTCATGGATGCATTATGTTACATGTTGCTGGTGTGGTATGTTTTCATATTCACCGTGATATAATTTTCCAAAATTACAAGTATGCTTACTAAATTCTACTCTTATTATCTTGAGAAAAGAAAACCTTCAATAAACCAACATTTTATTCATGTTTTTGGTGATTAGAAATCTTTTTAAATTACTCTCAAACTCAAATCAAATCCTTGTTTGTGAGGATTGAAATCAAATATCATTAAAATGTACTATATCTTAACTAATTTTTGAAGTTGGGCAGTTAAGGGTTAGAAATTTTGCATCTTATTCATGTTTTTGTTGCTTAGAAATCTTTTAAAATTTCAGATCAGTTTTAATCATGAGGAAGAAACACATAGCATTAATATGTAAGTTTTGTTGGAGCTCCATGATGGATACAATCTTGTTATGGGCGTTTTCCGCATCCTACATTTTTCTTATTTTTGTTATTTAAAAGTGTTGTGAGTTTTTATTTGAATCAGTTGCAATTTTTATATATGTTTACCTTTCAGAATGTCCAATGATGCTTATCTCTTCTTCTTTTGAAAATACATGCTCAAAACGCTAGAATTTGTTTAAAACCTTAGGCCTCAAACCCCTAGAATTTGTCTAAAACCTTAGGCCTCAATTGTAGATAGATGATTTGTTTTGGAAAAAGCTAAGAAAAATTCATGTATTGAGAAGTGGAGGGGAGTATAATGAATCTCTAGATCGAGTGAGTGAAGTAGTATAAGATTGGGGTTGTTTTGGGACCATTAGGACCTTTGAGGATGGATCCATGGTGGAAATTCCTAATGCATATACACTATGTGATAACTCTCACTAATACATGCATGATGGAAAATATTAGTTGTGTGAGTTGTACTAGAAAAAACAACTGTGTATGTGCATTATTGACATGTGTGAAAAGAGAAGGATTAGGGTGCTCATTGTTAAGATATGCTAGCGAATCTATATATTTTCTATGTATTTGTCATTTATAAAGGAAAAAACAGATCCATTGTGTTGACTATTTTGAATTTTCTTAAAGGAGTGTAGATTTGCTAGGATTGACCATGATCTATTTCTCAATAAGTTGTAGATCAACTGTAGAACTGTGGAACCTATAAATGTTATTACTTTGCAATAATAAGATTTAAGATTGTACTCATGCCTTGGTATACTCTATGGGACTTGATCAAATTTGGTTCCATTCAGGTGGCTCTACAATAAAGATTCAAAAATTTATTCAAAGATTTTGCCTCCCTAAGTGAAACAACACTAAAGAGGTGGATATTGTCGACATAAAGGATATGGATTAAGGACAAACAATATGTTAATTAAAACAACAAAGGATGTGAAGGGTAGGCACCCTTCAATATAGTTCTTGAATGGATAGTTAAAGCATGTGTAATTCAATATAAGCCTTAAATACAACCAACTTACTCTGCCATAAGAATTTTGGTTGACTAATCTTAATTATCTAGGTCTTTTTTATGTCAACACAATACAGGACTTCTTTTGCTACCCCAACAGAACTACTCTCATATCACATAGAGTTACATAGCAGGGTTATTTCTTCCATTTGGCTTGGGAATTTTCCAAATTATATTTCTGTAATGTTTCCCTTCGGAATGATTTTGAAAGAATGTGTGTTCATCACTTCTAGATAGTCATACTTCTCTGTTTTTCTTTTTAATATTGTTTCCTAAGTACATAATGAAAGTATGCTTATATAGCTTGCTAGTCTGGGCTTATTCCTCTTTGAATGGCATATTTTTTAATTTTTTTAAACTAACATTGTCCTCTCCTAGAGACTAACATGTTTTCATCGCTTATATATCCAATTGGTTGCAAATTATGTAACTTGGTCGCTCTAGTGACTACCTATTCGTCCTTCATTTGAACTTTTTTGGCTTTAAAGTTTGAATTGGCTCTAGTGACTAATCTTCATCGTTATACCAACTCAATGTGGTTTATTAACTAAGTTTGTCAAGGTTGTCTTGGTCGCTCTGCGACTAATATTGGTCGTTATACTGACTAACATTCGTCACTAGCTGACTAATTATGGTCACTAGACTGACCAAGGTTATGTTTTCCTTAGAGATGCTAGCAGGGCTTGCGACTAAAGTTGGTCACTAGACCAACTAATATTGGTCGATGGACCAACGAATTGTAACTTTTCCCTATTGTGAATGGGATTCTTTTCCCGGTCGCTAGATCGACTCCAATCACGTAATTAGCAGCTGGCCTCTAGACCCGATGAATTGATTCCGAAGAAGAAAAAACTATCTTAATTAAATAGAAAGACCTAATTACGGTGAAACCATATATACGTCCTAGCGTTCAAATTTATTTGTTGTTTTGGAAGGCATATTATTTTGAGTTTGATGAAATTGTGTTAAATATTTAATTGCGAACAATGAGCAAGTTAATAAATACACACAGAAATGATTAAATTATACACAGTGGTTGTTTAATTGATCATAATGATTATTTGGTTAGTGTTGAAATGTTTGCATTGAATGCAACGTGTTTATGGATTACTTAATTAATTTTATGAACAATATTCGGCTATTTTTCCCTACCATTATTTCACTTTTCATTAATTACAATCTCCTTGCCTTCCCATATTCATTTACTCACTCCTTGTTCCTAAATTTAATTACAATTAAGAGGAGTTTTGTATTATGACAATTGAAGATCATAGGGATGGATTACAATGATATGTTCTTTGGTTTACATTTCAGTTAATTGTTTGTTGTGGTTGAGCAGTAACCATGTTATTTCCCCACTCATTTAACTGTTTTTTCACTTAATTCAAACCCCTCGCATATCCCAAAGCCTTTGTTCACCCCACATCATTAACAATGGTTAAACAATTTGTATGGATTGGATTGCATGAGTCGATATGTTGCTAAGCCAAAATTTATTTCATATTTTAAAATAGTTGTCATGTATGTTTGTTAAAGTATTTTCTAATCAATCATGCATAAAAGAATGATTTTTTTTAGCCAAGGTAGTCATGGTAGAGGAGTAGCAGGAGAGAGGTGGTGGAGCAGGGGTCCTATGAGGCCAATATTCTCCATTCACTTTGATGTTGACTCTCAAGAGTTAGGCCAGCTATTTCAAGATGTTTTTTTCAATTGGATTGGGAAAGGGGTGGTCCAACCCAGGCCCGAAAAGCCTCCTTCGAGATCCAAAATCCCCTAATTCTTGTGCCCCATCATTGTCTCATTTCAACCCAAGGTTCCCAAAAACGACAGATGGATGGCGAGGAGATTGTTCACCCGACAGTCTCCTAACATCATGGTTGTCCCAATTATTTTTACCTTCTCCCTCGCCTATCAATCAAATTGTCCAAAATTCTCCTCTCCACTCACCAGTTCAATTCTTCCATTGCTGGAAAATGTGTCAGGCACACCATGCCCTTGACCAAGGAAAATCCATTGCTTCCCCTTCCTCACCCTCAATGGATTTGTCGTCGTGTCCCTTCTGGATGCATTTTGAGGGATGATTTCTCTCATGTGATCAGCGAGATTAGGCCCAAAGGCTCAGCACAGCCAAGGCGGTCAGTGATCAAAAGGTGACAACATCAACAAAGGGGAAGGATTGCATCTCGGAGTGGAAATATAGTTTTTAAGTTTTATTTATTTATTTATTGTTGAGAAAGAGTTGACTTCAGAAATTTTTGGACAACATGTTATTTTGGATATAGGTAATATATTTTTAGAAGATAATTTTAAAGATCATTGAGATAATTTGTCAAATATGAATGTGATGATTGGGATTCACAAGGAGGGATGTTTTGTTTAATTGACTGGTTGTGTTATGATCATTAAAAGCTAAAGGGAGTCTAAGGGGTCCCATCTACTGAATTTATTATTTATTTAAAACCCTTGTTATGATTTATTATTTTCCCCCTAACTAAAAATTTGGTTGATTTTTTAGTTAACTTAACTAATGAAGTAGTTCAACTACTTCAACCAATTCTAATTTTATTAAAGGAGCCAAAAGGAAGGGGTGACAAGGGAGAATAGAAGGAGAAGCATACTAAGGTTTTCTCTTAGGGTTTTGTTTAGATAATTTGGATTTTCATTCATTCCTTAATTCATTAGAAGCCCAATTATTTTTTATGATAGCATGGTCTTATAGTAGACAACAAGATTAAGTGTTGAATTACATCATTCATACACTTGTTGTTTTTGGTGTTGATCTATCTTTGATAGTTTGTGTAGACTTGTCTGTTTGTGAATTAGTTTTTCATGATTGATAAAGGATATTGTGCATAGTCTAGTGGGAAAAAATCTGTGGCAAACTAATACATCTTTTAAAGTTAAGTTTGATTTTTACATTTATAAGTCCTTTTATGCTTTCATCGAGGACGTCTGATTTTGACTTTGGTCCAAACTTCCTGTCAGAATTTTGTAAAGAGAATGATTCTTTGATGAATTGGAATGAAATAAAAAGATTTCTTTATGTCTCATATGTTTTATTATTGACTTGGTGTCTTTACTTACATCTCTATATTTATTTCAACATCATATTTCCAAGAAAATTATATAAAAAATGAGTTTTTCAACAAGATTTTAATTTATAAAAACAACCTAAGCACTTGTAAATAATACTTGTGAATTAGGATATCAGTTTTGATGGCTATAAACATGGGTGATATTTCTGTCTATCTTTCTTTAGCCAAACAAGATCATGAAAATGTTTGAATAAAGATCATTTCATATATTTTCCTCAACATGCTCAACATAATGTTTCACAGTGCATATCTTCCCAACATAGTAGGAGGGTTCCTCCAATTAGACTTTCAAACATTGGTTTGAAGTTAAGAATATAATAGGAGTCCTTTTCAATATGGATATTACCCCATCAAAGAGTATTATCTAGAGGGATAGATTGAGTGAGTATTACAAATTCATGGTGACTTATTTTGCACTTGAAGAGTATAAGTCACTAGTATCTGTTCACTTTGTCTTAGTCAAACATGGTTTTAGTGTTTGGATTTTAGATTGATCAAGCCTCACTCACCGATTTTGGGTTAGTAGGGATAGTATATTTTTAGATTGACAATATTCGCTAACCTATTATCACCCGCAAGACATCTTCATGGAAACCATTAAGGCTAGAGTGTCCAATAATATTTCATTTCCATTCAATGAAATTAGATTCAACCTTGTTTGGTTTATTTCAGTCCTGCAATATTTTACCTTTGGAGAGGCCATCCTTGTATTATTTTCAAGTTCCAAACCATCCCATATTAGTAGAGTATGTTTCAAGGATGATCAATTTAGATTTCATTAGATGTAGGAAAAGTTTGAAAATTTTAAACATTGACCCCTTCCACTCTTCACTAGGTGGGCTCCATGTGAGATGGGGATTTCATAGAATATTAAAGAAATTTTGTTCTATTTTTATAAAATCTATTCACTTTACCCTATAATTCTTGGAATGGTATTTATTATAAGCCCTCATTTTCCCAATTCCAAGTCTGCATTCCTAGTCTATGAAGGGCATAAGTTGCACATCTCCTAGGTGGAGAAATTCCAAATTTATGACTTCCTAATCATATTCTATTAAAAATATGAACCAGAAGAGATTTTTTTTTTTTTTTTTTTTAACCGTAACTAGAGGATATTTATATTAAGGAAAATGTTGCAGCAGGGATCACAACAATAATAAAATAAAGTTTGTTTTTATCAATCTAAAACAAGATATTAAAAATGAACTATTAGATATATTATATTTATATCCATAAAAGACTAAATACAATTGCTTCCAAAAGATATTGCAGGTATAGACTCTACAATATTATCCTAAATAACAAACTACTTTGATGAAGATAAAAAACTAACAAAAAGTGTCTTACTTTCCTACCTCATCTTGAGCTATTGTGGTTGAGCCTGCACCCACTTTGAAAATTTCCCCTTTTTCTAGAAGTTGGTGGACAATTTCATCTTCCTTTGGAGTCCCACAATGAGAGTTGATGGAGTGCCTTGTAGTATTCAGTTGTAAAATAGTATGCAAAATAGAAATGTTAACTAGGAAATGGTAGAAGCAATGATATAATAAAAGAATGATATGAGAATAACACTAGAAAGAGACTGTTTGATTACTGATAGAAGTGTTCACTTGCCTCTTCAGGGAGAAACCTTCAACAGAGAAGGCTCTAAGCTACAATATCCAAGAAAAATGTTCTCATACCCTCTACTTCTATTTATACTCTATCTATCCAAAAGAACAATCTATGGGAATATCCTTCTCGAAGCAGAAGCTTCTAATGGGTCTTCTCTTACATTTTGACTTATTCTTCCTTATTGCTAATCCTTATTAATATCGGAAGGAATTTATTACATGAGATTATATTATTCTACCTACGTGAGGGGGTTAGGAGGTTAGGTCCCTAACATTCCCTCACTTAGAAGAACAACCTTAACCTCAAGGCTTCATAGGAGGGAATTGTTGTATAATGGTGGCAAGATCCCAAGTGGCATCTTTTGAGGTCGTATCTTTCCAGAGCAGTTAGAACTTCATGGATGTTCTTGATGGAGACGATGCTCTCTCTAGGACAATAATGCTTTTGGGCAACCATATGGAACCTTCTTCATCCAAGTCCGGGAGGCTGATTTAGGGTCTAACCATAGCTGAATAAATGTATTAGGATGTAATGAGGTCAATAATAAGGCCAACTCATCCAAAAATAGAATAAAGGCAGGATGTAAGACCTAATAAACTTCTCCTTCTAGAAAAATCTTCCTCTAGATGCTCTTTTGATAAACATATTTAATATAAATAAGATTCAGGGTATGAGAAATTTTGTCTTAAATATTATTGTAATAGAGCTTTGCTTGATTGGAGGTTGCCCCTGGCTGTGTGTGTGCTATCATTCTAAATATTGCTTCACAGTGCTAAGTATATCATTTACATTATTGTGAGATTATCTTTGGATATTTCTTGTTATTATGTTTCTAGCATTAGTTTACATTGCATGTGCATATATCTGGTATCTTTCAAGTGGTATCGGAGCTTGGAGTTCCTTGGCAGAAATTGTGGGTATTTTTCAGGGTAGAGGCTATTATTCCGGCGTCTTTAAACCCACAGAGATCATTTATTCTGGCGCATAAACCCTTGATTTGAGGGATTCATACCACCTTGCTTGAAATACAAGTGGTTCTTAAAAGCATACGTTTGTTGTGCCTTGTAACCCCTCTCTTGGGTACCTTAGAGGTGGTAGCGCATCGAGACCCAACACATGTGTATGGATTGCTTCTGAACACAGCTCGTAGATAAAACCTATCGGCCCGTCCGGTTTGCTTCCATATGCCGAGC
This sequence comes from Picea sitchensis, assembly GCA_010110895.2. Lineage (NCBI taxonomy): Eukaryota > Viridiplantae > Streptophyta > Pinopsida > Pinales > Pinaceae > Picea > Picea sitchensis. The sequence continues at coordinate 14,419 of SNQJ01S0113649.1, forward strand.
GGTACCGGGAGATACTCTCTAATTGCACACGGGTAATTGGTAGATGCAGTGACTAAAGTGCAGTCTATCCTCATAGTTAGTGCCGGATATTGGGAGTACTCGCATTGGACCACTGCATTATATCCAGAGGCTATAGCAGGGGCAAACCCTTTATGCGTAGAACCCTTGAATACCTAACCCTTGGGGGACATAAACATCAATATAAAAAAATTAAACCGACAAGATATATTAACCCACATATGTATTAGGGTTGATAAATCAAATATTCTCTGGTTAATTAGAGTTTTATGCTTGCCCGGCATTCTTAGAGTTGGCTTGAAACCACATGTTGTAAATAAAAAAGTGGTAGCAGGAATTTTTTTGATCATTATTTGAGACATATTCCATAAGATTCATCTCTTAAGCCCATCACTTTCCCCATATCATTTTTCTACAAAATTTTTTGACCCTGCCTGCTCCTTTTTCAGTTCACCCATTTTGACCATTATTTGAGACCTATTCCATTAGATTCATCTCTTAAGCCCTCTCACTTTCCTCCCTATCATTTTAAATTACGACCCACGCTACTTTTAGTTCACCCGTCATCGCAGCTACACCGTAACCAGGGCAGAGTCTAAGCACCAACTTACCCTGCAACATGGTTTGCTTGGGACCCAACAAGAATTACAACAGCTTCGATTACTACTATTGCCTCCAGTGATGCCTCCATGAATGCCTCCGTCCGGACAGTTGTGAAGTAAGCAATGGCGGAAGTCAAAAATGAACTTGAATGCAATGCGTTTGTAGCTTTTCATAGAGCTCAAAATTCCCTCGATGACCCTTTCGAGGATGCACCCTAAAAGGCTGAGCGTGAAACTTCTTCCCATTCCGCTTAACCATGCTCAAAGGGACGCATCGCCTTCGAGGGGTGGATGCTTAACTTCGGTGATAGCTTAGACCCAGTTGGGTCACATAAATGGAATATTATTTCTCTCTACAACATTACCGATGAATTGGAAAAAACTCCGGTATGGTATTCTCCATCTAGATCAAGAGCGTTGGCAATGGTGGCAATGGAAAAACTTCCGTCGGATGTATTGCTTGGACCCACTTTGTTGCTGGGCTTTTAGGCAGCTTTGACGGCACCAACCGACTTGGGCCGTTTGACAAAATTTAAGCAATCGATGAGCCGCGGTCGAAGACTTCATAGGCACGCATTTGGTAGATACGGCTTTTCGAGCGAGGGCATGACTGATCTGCTTCTTCGGGGTGCTTTATCGGTGGCCTCAAGGGAGGAGGGTTGGGGCCATGTCCTCATGAAAGCAGGCCTACTACTTGGTTGGAGGCTACCAAAAAGCCAAATAAGCACAACAAATTGTTTCCTCTCAAAACCATTAAACCTTCATTTTTCCAGCGCCCTAAACCCGGTAAGCCCCACTACGAGTTTTGGTCATGCCCTTTGGGTTGATATTGCGCCCCTCACCTTATGGAAGCCTCATGAACCATGTCTTCCGTCCCTTTCTTACTCATTTTGTCCCTGGATTTTCTTTGATGACATCACCGCCTGTAAGACATGGAAAGACCATCGACTCATGTGGATCAAGTTCACCGACTACTCTCTCAGCTCGGCCGACTTTTCCTCAAACAATCCAAATGTTGTTCTTTTTTAGTGCGTCGAAGTTGAATACTTGCGGTTATCGTGGGCAAGGATGGTGTCGGTGGACCCGAAAGATTGAAGCTATGTAAGATTGGTTGCACCCTAAGACTCTAAAAAGCTGCGTGGATTTTTGGGCCTCACGAGGTATTACCGCAAGTTCGTCAAAAACCTGGAAAGATTGAAGTACCTCTCACGGCCCTCCTTAAAGAACTCTTTCAATTAGTTGTGGCCCGGCTCAAGCTTTTCAAACTTTGAAGATGTCCATGTGCACCACTTTAGGTTACGGCTCTCCACGACTTCACAAGACGTTTGTGTTTGGAATCTTTGATACATGCAGGAAAGGCATTAGCCTTGTCCTTATGCAAGGAGGTTCGACCTTTGGCCTTTATGAGCAAACAATTGCTCTGAAAAGTCTGGGCAAACCTATTTTATGAAAAAGAAATGTTGGCAATTCTGCATGCGGTTGATGCTCCGGCGTCCCTTATCTCTTGGAAATGATTCCAAATTAAGACGGACCATCAAAGCCTCAAATACTTTACGGAACAAGCATTTCCTCCAGGGAGCAACAAAATGGGTCACTAAGTTCTTTGGCGCGTTATGAGATCATTTACAAGAAGGAGCAAAGGGCAAATGTATTGTGGTCTGCTGTCCAATATGAAGATGAAAGGATCCCTCTTTTCTCTTTCCTTCATTTTACCAAATTAGCTCCAAGTTGTTCACCAAGAATGGTTTTAAGACCCCAAAAGTTCGCATCTAATTCAGCAAGCTGGGAATGAAGCTGAGCTCCCAAGGTACTCTTAGCCGGGATGAAGCGATACAAAAGGTCGCTTGTATTTAAGTAAACAATCAAGCTCAAATCCACCGCGATTTACTCTCGAGCTTCGTACTACACTGACGGGGCACTTTCGAGGGTTCCACCAAAACTTATATATGAGTTAAAACCAGCCTTTGGGGATGGTGTAAACGGGACATCAAGTAAGTTTGTGGAGGCAGGTCGCAAGTGCCAAGCGCAACAAAGGGAGAAGCGGTCAAATCTCGGGCTCAATCGGCTCCCAATTCTCCGAATGTTGGAAGGATATATCTATGGATTTTTATTACAGGCTTACCCAAATGGGGAATAAATCGGTGATAATGGTGGTTGGTAGATGGGCTTTCAAGTATGCTCATTTTGTGCTCTTCACCACCCATTGCATCCACGGTGGCCCAACTTTTCATGGATCGGTCTTCAAGCTTCGTAGCATGCAAACTCTATTGTTTCTGATCGAGACCCAACTTTCACAAAACGAATTTTTGGCAAAGGCGTTTAAGCTACAAGGCACCGCAGTTGCATCGGCTGCTGACTTATCATCCCAGACCAGGATGGTCAAATGGAAGTGCGTCAACAAGTGTTTGGAAAACTATCTAAGGTGCTTTGCCTCAAAAAAAAACAACACCCGATTGGGCCCAATGGTTTACCTCGCCGAATGGTGGTACAACACTACATATCATACAACCCCTTCGCGCGACTCCTTTTGGCGGTGTATGAGCGAAATACCCAGGCGGTTCTCTCATGTACTACGAGATTTGCCTCAGGGTCCGGTGAATTAGACTGAAACACCGGTCCGGGGGGATATCCTCCGTGCCCTTAAAGAGAACTTGGTCATGGCCGAGCACAGAATGAAGCAGCAAGCGAGATCAAAGGTCGATTTGAACGTCAATTTGTAGAAGGGATCAAGTGTTTTCGCGGCTACAACCATATAAGAAAACTTCCCGCGCCAAGGCCCGAGCGATTAGCCGGCTAGCCCCGTTTTGCCAAGCCCTTACGGTTCGGCAGATTGGGACAAGTCATATCGGTTAGCTTTCACTTGGTCGATTGAAGCTACATCCCGTTTTCATGTTTCACAGCGAAGAAGGTGATTTGGAACCAGGGTGCCAAGTTCAAACCAACCTTCTCGAGTTAGGCGAAGAAGGATCCATTTGGATACAACGACAAGAAGCTTTGGACCCGGAGGAAGCATAACACCGTGCGAACCATCAAAGGAAGTGCTTTCATTATAGTGGAAAGATACTTGATCGACCAAATTAGCAGGAATAACTACCATTCTGGCCGGTTTCCATCTCAAGCCTTGAGGGACAAGGGGCATTTTAAAGAGCGGACATGTTAGGTTCCTAACCTTCACATAGGTAGATTAATGTATTGGATGTAATAAAGGTCAATATTAATAAGACTTCTTTCAATAAAATAGAATAAAGTAGATGTAAGAATACCTAATAAAAGCCCACTTCTAGGGGATCTTCCTCTAAGATATTTCTTTTAGTATATAAATAGAAGTCGAGGGGTGTAGAACCCAAAACTGGATATTATTGTTATAGAGCGCTGCTCGATTGGAGTTGCCCCCTCAGAGGGCTTTGTAAGACAATTGCTGCTCGATTCAAAGTGTTATTTACGTTTTATTTAGGTATATCATTTTACGTATTATTGTAGAAGATTGCTTGGATATTTTTCTTGTTATTATAATGCATTTCGCATTTCATTTCTTTACGCATCTTTTATATCGGTATCTTAGGAGACTGGTTGAGTTTGGCACTTAGCTCCAATCACCTTATTTAAGCAGAAACATGAAAACATGATGGAGATTCAACTAAATGGGTAGAGATAACTGAAACTCCAATCACCTTATTTAAGCAAGAAACATGAAAAACATGATGGAGATTCAACTAAATGGGTAGAGATAACTGAAAGGAAATCGATCCCACATGCTTGAGAATTGTATAAGGACCACAAAAGTTGGGTGTAAGTTTATGATAGTGTTGATAATTGAGTGAAGTCTGCTTATAAGGTTGTAGTTGAAGAAATACTCAGTCCCCTTCAACAAAATGGTTTCGAAATGACCTTGATCTTCTTGTTGCTTCATGCGATTATGAGCCATGACCAAATTGTCTTTAAGGCCACAAAGAATAGCCTCACAAACTGTAAGATTTTTGTCAACCTCTTGAACCTGTGAGACCCCTGGAATATAGGACAGAACTGATGGGGATTTTTGGCCATAGACTGATTCAAAAGGAGTCATGCGAGTAGTTGTATGGGAAGATGTGTTGTACCACCATTCTACTAGGGGTAGCCATTGATCCCATTGATTTTTCCTCTCATATGCAAAACACCTCAAATATGTTTTCAAACACTTGCTGACAAATTCAGTCTAGCCATCCATCTGGGGTTTATAGGCAATGATGAGATGCAATTGGGTGAAAGTAGCAAAGACAATACTTGCCAAAAATTGTTGGTGAAAGTGGGGTCTCTGTCAGAGACAGTATAATTAGGCATGTCATGAAGCTTGAAGATATTATCCATGAAGATTTGAGCCACTGTGGTGGTTGTGAATGGGTGTTGAAGAGAAGAAAAATGAGCACATTTGGAGAGACGATCTACTACCACCATGATGATTGAATTATTTCCCGATTTAGGTAAGCCCAAAATGAAATCCATATAAATATCTTTCCAAATAGGAGGGGAATCGAAAGCAGTTGGAGTGTGCCTGGGACTTTGACAGTTTCTCCCATGTTGCGTTGATAGATCTCACATTCAACCACAAAAGTGTGGACATCCTATTTCATACCCTCCCAGAAAAAAGAACGTTTGACCCGTTCATAGGTTTTGGTAAACCATGAATGCCCGACTATGGGTGAAGCATGAAGTTCAGAAAGAACTGTGGATTTAAGTTAGGATTTATTTCATAAATATAAATGACCTTTGTAGCGAAGCTATCAATTATGCCAAGAGAACCCTAGAGAAACTAAAGAATTGTGTTGCAATTGGTTGAGCAAGCTAGAAATTTTGGGGTCTTGCAACCATGCATGACAAACAACTTGGAGCCAATCTAGTACAATGAAGGAGAGGGAGAAAAGGGACTTGTCTTCTTCATATTTATGGGAAAGAGAATCAACCACTACATTTTCCTTTCCCTTCTTGTAAATGATCTCATAATCATATCCAAATATCTTGGTCACCCATTTTTTCTATGTCGGTGATGAAATCCGTTGTTCCAGGAAATACTTGAGACTCTTATCATCAATTTTGATTTGGAATCATTTACCCAATAAATAAGGAGGCCAGAGATCCCCAACATGTAGAATAGCTAACATTTCCTTTTCATAAATGGATTGGCCCAAATGTCACTCTGAAAGTTGTTTTCTAGTGAAGGCCAAGGGCTTTCCATCTTGCATGAGGATGGCTCCAATTCCTTTCCCGTAAGCATCACATTAAAATACAAATGTATTTGTGAGTTCTGGGAGATATAGGACAAGGTTCAAGCACATAGCATATTTTAAGGCTTGGAAGGCATGATTTGCAGTTGATGTACAAGTGAAAGAATTACTTTTAAGGAGGGAGGTGAGAGTAAATGCAATCTTTCCGTAATTTTGAACAAACTTTCTATAATACCCTGTTAAACCCAGAAAACCATGCAAGCTCTTAATATTTTTAGGGCAAGGCCAATTTTGCATAGATTCAATTTTCTTAGGATCCACACAAACATCATCCTTGCCGAAAATATGACCCAGGTATTCCACTTCTAAGGCACCAAAGGAACATTTAGATTGTTTGAGGAAACGTTGATGTTTAGAGAGTAGATCGAGAACTTGATTCACATTGGAGAGATGGGATGGCCAAGTTTTACTGTAGATGAGAATATCATCAAAGAAAACTAAGACAAAATGACAGAGAAAAGGAAGGAATACATGATTCATAAGACTTTGGAAAGTGGGAGGAGAATTACACAATACAAAGGGAATTACCAAGAATTCATAATGACCCTCATGAGTGTGAAATGCAGTATTGGGAATGTATTCTTATTTCATACGGATCTGGTGGTATCCAGAACGTAGATCCAATTTGGTGAAGTATTGAACACCACTCAATTCATCCAGGAGTTCATCAATGACAGGAATGGGGAATTTTTCTTTGATTGTGAGTTTGTTGAGGGCATGAAAATTTAAACACATGCGCCAAGTACCTTCTTTCTTGAGTACCATGACCACAAAGGAAGAATAGGGGCTAGTACTAGGACGAATAACACTGGCCTCTAGTAATTCATGAACACTTTTCTCAATTTCATTCTTATGGGCAAAGGGATGATGATAAGGCCAAACATTGGGAGGAAGACGACCCAATATGAGAGGGATGGAATGATCATGGAATCCATAGGAAGGGGGAAGGTCTTGGGGGGTGGTAAAAAAAATGGTGGTGGGAGAGAATATATTGGAGGTTGGGATGTGTTGAGCACTCAACACACCCTAAAAGTTTTGTGAAAAGTTTCTCTTTTGGGTACCACTTTTTTTTTTTTTTTTTCTCTCTCTTTCTGAATTGAGTCATTTGTGTAGGGATAATTAAGTTTTTTGTTCCTATGTTTGATCATCGATCACATTTAGATTGGTTTGGATTTTTTAAATAGATTAACTTCTCTTCTAAAGTACCATTGGAATTTTTAACTAAGTATACATAGCTAAAAATTTTGAGTCATGCACCCATTATCGACATCGAGCTGATCTACATAGTAAAATCAACAACATGAAAATGACAAGCGCCAATCATCGATTGTCGATGTATCATTGACATCAGGAGAATGGAAGAGTGGGTGCGCCGATCAATCATTATTTCTTGCGAAGAAGTTGTCAAAATCTTGTCGATACACCATCGACATAGGGGAGGTATGAAAAGGAAAACACTAACATCGAAACACCTAACGAAACTCCAATCGTAGATCATGGAAACATTTGGGGTTGGTTATATCTGAGGAAAATGTTAAACCCCAATTTTAGTTTTTACTTCGACACACCGTCGATCGTTGATCGTCGATCGATAATATATTTTCGGCATCAACGAACTCTGAGGGATGAAATCATGAAACAATGACCATAGAGACTCGTTGATCACCAATCCTCAATATGTCGTTGGCATCGACAGGATAGGCTGAGTGATGCAGGAGCATCTCTCCACGTCAGCCAGCCAGCCAGTCATGCCAGTGAATTCAAATCGCATGCTAAAAGAGAGGCGCAGTCCTCATTCAAATTTGAAATTGAATGTAATTAAATGCTTAGGCTGGTGAGCCATGGAAGATGTGACTTTGTGAAGGTTGTATATAAGATCGGATTTAATGCTAGGTCAGCTGAGATCTAGATCCAGATGCTAGACTAGACAACCATTTATTGTAATTGAATAGAGTAGGTGGACCTGGAGGGAAGCGCTCGATGAGCCCCTGAGATTAAAGAGATTTTGAGGTCTCATTTTGAGAGTAAGGAGAGCGATAGTGGTGTGAGGATCTGCATGTAGAGCAGAGAAGAGAAGAGCTAGAGAGAGCTTGAGAACACCTTTGTAAATACAGGCATTTGCCATTTTAATAGAATACAGAAGCAGTTTTTCCTGCACATGTTCTGTGTCATATGGATGTATGTGTGTGTTCTCTATGTATTTTGTGAATGTATGGTTGTTGATGCATTCTGCAGGAGTGTGTTTGATTTCAGAGTGGAAGATCTTTGAGGCTTCACACCAGGAGGGTGTGACAGAACACTGCGGGTTCTGAGAGCCGTGCATAGAGGATGCACTTTTGAACTCTACGGAGTCAGACAAAGATGTGCTGAGGCACAAAAGATGAAATCATAAAATCAAGGAGGAAGACCTCAAGGTTGTTGAATACCTTGGAGGAAAGGTTGTGTGGGAGAAGACACAGTTGCAAACAAAATCTCTTAGGAGTTCTGTAAAGGCTCTGCCAAGTGGGCATTGAGCACAGGCACAAGGTGCAGTTGGAGGAACTTAGTTGTGAGTTCAGAAGGGAGAAAGCAGAATCACTGAGGATTCTGTGAAGAGCTCTGCCAGGAGGGCATTGATCCAATGCAAGGAGTGTACAGAGGAAGGACTTCTGTTGAGAAGTTCAGGAAGAAGAAAACATAATCACTGAGGATTGTGAGAGCTCTGCCAGGAGGCCATCGAGTAGGTGCATAGGTGCACAGGAGAAGAAGACAGAACTGTTGAGTGTTCTGTGAAAGAGAAGGAACTCTGCCAGGAGGGCATCGAGTCAGTGTGCAGGCAATCATAGAAGAGGAAATAACTCTTTGAGTTTTATGAGCTGAAGGAAGAGTCCACTGAAGGATATTCACTGGGTTGTTGAACACCCAGAAGGACTCAGAAAGAGGTCGCTTGAGGTAGAAGGATAGCCAGGAGAGCGTCCATATCCTCCATATGTAGGAGAATAGAAGAAGAAACCCAAAATACCTCAAGGGGTCTGAGCATTTGAGGAGCTCAGGTGAGACAGCGTGGTGTATGCACAAAGACTCTACAGGAGGTAGAGATCAAATCTTCAAAGATTTGAAGAACAAGCTCAGGAGGAGTTAGCGTTTTATATGCGTGGCAAAGCTCAAGGTGAAGGAGTTCGCAGAGAGGAGAAAGAAGATAAAGGTTGAGGCCTTGGAGAAATCTAAATTCTTCCAAGCACAGGAAGAAAGCACGCAGGGAGCTCAGGAGAGCACAACAGTCGTCAGATTGACAGGAGAAGAGATCTGGACCATTGGTTTTCACGTCTAGGAAGGCACACATGAGAAGCGCAGAGGAGAAATGGTCTGAACCATCAGATCTGGAGCAAACATCTCATTAGCCGTTGGATCGGGTGAAGGAGCACAGAGGTTAATCCTCTGGAGGAGCGCAAGGAAGGAGAACAGAACTGGGCCGTTAGATCTGGTGTAGGATCACTGACAGTCGTCGGATCTGCAGAAGTTGCGAGGGAGTTAAGTCCTCATGGACAGGAGGAGAAATACCGACAAGGGGTGGAGCCATTGGGATATCGACACTCAGGAAATCAGGATTCTCGAGGCTGCGAGAATTGAAACATCGCAAGTCTCGAAACACCGGAGCAATCTGGACCGTCCGTTAGTGGAGGAACGTGGTGGAGATCGAGTTCCATCGGTACTGAGGCGCATCGGGAAATCAACATTCATGTGGACAAGAGATCGGGGAAATCCAGGTCGAAAACCCCAACATAATCTAAGTCGTCCATTCGGAGGGACAAGTGTCAGAGATCCGAAGAGAGTCGGCATAACAGTCATCTGGAAATTGGATTTTCTGAGGACGAAGAAATTGGGACATCGAAGGTCTCGAAATCCCGAAGGAATCGGGACCGTCCATATGGAAGGATGCGTGGCAGAGATCAGTGTCATCGGGAAAGTCCTGACAAGGAAGCCATCCATCGGTGTTTAGTTCATCGGGATATCGGTGATCCCAGTGACAAGTTATTTGTGCACTTTGGAATCGCGAATCACGAAACCCTGATCAGTGGGGGCCAGCTGTTAGCACATCAGCGCTGAGGAAAGAACCATAGTGGAAGCCAACTGTCAGCACATCATAAAGGAGGGAGGCACCGTAGTGGGAGATAGCTGTCATCACAACAGAGGAGGAGGACAGTGCCATCGTGAAGAGCCAGCTGTCAGCGTACTGGAGAGTCAGGATTCGAGGAGTCGAGAATCCCGTGGGTGTATGTATTTTGGCATCAAAAACCCCGAAACCCCGACGAGGGGTAAGGTTGTGGTCACGGGGTGATGGTCACATTGGCCAGGGGATAAGCCAGGAGGTCCAGCTGAGGTTAAAGCACGTCGGGAATCGGAGGATCACGGATCCAAAGGACGTTTGCAATTTGGCATCGAAAAGTCCGAAACCCCGATGGGGAAATAAGGCTGCAGTTTTATGAGAAATGGTCACATGGACCAGGGCATAGCCGGTAGGGGCTAAGGACAAAAGGAGCTCATCGGAGTTCAAGATATCATGGGAATAGGAGTTCTCGACATCAGAGGGGAGGAAGCCCCGAACCCCGAAATTGAGTCGGAGAAGACCACGGTTAAGTGCAGGGAGCCGTGGGGGATTTGAAAGGACCTGTGGATCGGTTTTTTGCATAGGGATTCCATTGGAGGAATATAAAGAGCTGCTTCAGCTCAGAAGAAAGGGACTTTGAACGATCCTGAGAACAGGAGGTGTGGACAGAGACCCTGCGGGGTATGCATCTACGACCTCACTACATCACTGAGGTTCCTAGGGCCATGTCTAAAGAAAATCCCAGATTCTGAAGAAACTTTTTAATGGAGGAGCCAAAATCAAACACCACATGTCATGATCGCCCTTACAGGTCAACATTTCCACATCAACATTGTATGACAGTCTGGGTCAGAATCATAGCTTTCGCTAAGAAAGGTATTAATGAACGTTGTCAAAGAAAATCGTCGATTTTGATCCACTTGTTTAAACCGACGGACTGATAGGAAATTGACAGTATGATGGGAGACCTTTGGAGAAAAATAAGATCTGATTTTGTTAGTTAATAGGACAATTAATTCTTTTATCAACACACGTTACTATCCCATCCACCGACCAAATAATAGGAGTTTGAAACCATCAATGAACTACAACATTCCCCGCTCTTGAGCCACCAACTTGTGATTGAATTTAATCCCAAGCATGATTCATATCTTGGTGATGGATTGTGCACACCACATTTACACCCTGAATTCAAGAACTGAATCGACAAGGTAAGAATTCTCTATGTTTAAATTGTACAGATAAATTTGAACACAACATTCTGTACACAAGTCTTTTATTCCCGAAGCAGTCAAAGGTGCAAGAACGTTTTTCAAGAGCTCAAAATCGATTTTCAAAATTCTAAACCAAGTTAATCTTGTGAAAAGAGGAGGTATGAATCATCTGTATCATTTCAGTAGCCACAATTTTCTATATTTCAGTATCATTTCTGCAAGTCAGTATCTAAATCTATTCTTTTGGCAGGAAAAAATCCTCCAAGGAAGCCAATGACCAGGCATTCACCGTGAGCACCAAAACTTAAAGAAGCAGATGTCGGTGAAGGATCTTTGCCCAGTGTTGCTAGAAAACTTGATTTTTCCACTAAAGTGGTTCCAGTCATCCGAACGTCTACCAAAAGGGTGTTTTTCCAGCCTCCTGCATTTGGAGACATAGAGGCAAGCACTAGATCGAAAGTGGTGCTCCCGCAGTGGGGAGATTTGTTTAACAGAATCAGTCAGGAATATTACCCGAAGTTTATACCACATCAAGACACAGACATTAGAATGCTCGATGACCAAGTATTCCTGAACATTCACTGATCCTGCTTGCACATGGTAGCCTACCAAACCCCAGTCTTTCCTTTCAGTGAAACCTTGGGGTGGATAATCGACCACATGGATGTGATGAAATGCGTGGTCAATGATAAAAATAGTGGATGTGATGGGGTTTTTCTCCCAATAGAGGTCCAGAAATACTACAAACTCAAAGACCTAGAGGAAAGATTAAATACTGATTTTGTGGTAAAATTTTATGAGTTCCATGACACCAATAGGTTGATTCCCTCGTGGTGGAAAGAGGATAAGAAGTTTACAAACAGGAACAACAAATGGTACGGTACGACCAATATTAGAGAGACATATATTTATCTTATGGCTTTGATCTGTCGATTATATGGGGAAAGGGATCGTACCAAGTTTTCAGAAGCATGGATTCCCCTAGCATACACTGTGGAAATCTTCGGTAGTAGCTTCAACTAGGGAGCAATCATTTTGAAAAAAATTACCACCAACATATTGCAAGCCCAGACGCCAAAGGATCGATAAATGCTAGATTTTCACATGGCATCATACTTATTGGACATGATCTGCGCAAGGAACGTCTTCTCAGGCATGAATCTAAGTTGGCATGTTACGGAGCTACCTATGCATGTCTATTTCAACATTCTGTAGGTACAAGAAATATTACGACCTCATATGTGATGAATTTATAGCTCGACTCTATTTCATTATTTTTAAGAAATAATTCCCAAGGCCTACAAAAGAAGCCAAGAAAATGATTTCAAAAGTAGGCCACTTGTACCTGGAAGAAACCTCCACCTATATCAGAGTGTTTGGGGCCACTAGAGCTCAACATTTACTCCCCACTCATGTCCCAGACCGACTCATTGTGGGAGAAATTTATTATCAAACCATTTTGCAAGGCTATAATGCCACTCTGGTAAAGGACAAAAACAGAGCATTCATACCTTATGGCTTTCATGTAGGGTTTTACATGGTAAAAGATATTGCACAAGAAAAACAAGAGCGTTTGAGCTAGTTGGAGTATATATTCCCCACAACCCGATTTCACAAATATGACCCAAAGGGCCTAGTACACCAGCATGTGTCACATGTATCTTCCTACTGGTCGTATTACCATGATAATTTTGAAGAAAAAATGTTTATAGAAGGTGCTCAGGACTGGGAGGAGGTGCTCCAGAGAAAATATAACCCTAATGTGATGAGATTTAAAGCCATGAAAATGGATGAGCAGGTTGAAACAATTGGACAAACAACTCAAGAAGACCTCAAGGTTAGGGAAGAAAACATAGCAGTAGAAGACATAGAGGCACAAAGGAGAGGGATGTTGTTGTTAGAAGAATCCCAAAGAGTCATCCAAAGGTTAGAAAATGACCCCTAGCTGAACCCTTTGATATAACCCATAAGGTTCATCCCGATCGACACAATCAATATCAGAGAAGAGATAAATGGATCAGAGACAACTCCACTGGAGGAGACTGCTCATCCAGAAAACCCAAGCAATATGTCACAACAGGAAAGGTCGTCGGTTGTTGCTACATCATATCTAGGGGGAACAAGAAAATCAAGTGGGAAAGATGTGCCCAATGTCCTCATAGACCTAACTACCATATATAACAATGAGGAAAGATTAGGGGTTTCTCTCATAACCCCAATACCAAACATGGAGGAGGGAGAACCAGGGGAAACATCTACTCTAACTCCTGAATATTTGAGCTCAATTTCCCAATAAGGAAATGACAAGGACAGAATAATTCTAGACAATGAATTTCTTGCCCAATTGGGAATTCAGCTTAAGAAGGAAAAATCCAAGGAGGAGTTGGGATTTGGTAAACAGGAAGAATAAACGCAGCAATCGGAAATTGACATCTCAATAATCGATCCTCAAGTAAACGTTGATCCTTTTCGACTCTCCCCATCTAAAGCTGATACTCCACCATCCAACGAACCCCAGTAGGAGGCCAAGCCACCAAGACATATAGAATTTCCCTCTTCTAAAGAACTACAAGATTCGATCATAGAACATATATATACGACAGGAAGCCTAGGCAACACTCTAACCTAGAGAGATCAACAGATTCTTGAGCCAATGCACGAGGTCACCGATATATAAGAAATCACTTATTATAGAAAGAGGAAAGTTGTGATGATAAGGACAACTAAGAAAAGGAGGCTCACGCTTGATAGCACACTCCTCATCACCACGAAAGAAACACTTCTCAACATAGAAAATGCTAAGACAACTCAGCTGATCAGGGTGGGAATGACTATAACTAATGAAATGATGGACATAGTGAAAAGGGATGAAAAGGAAATAGTAGCCACAAAGAAGGAGCGGGATAATCTGTGACATCTAGTGAAGTATTATCATGATTCGATGCAGGCAATAGTATTCCTGAGGAGTGAGTTCAGAGAAACATATGCGCAATTCACAAGAGAAAGAAATATATTCACCCATGCATAGATGATTTTCAAGAGGATACTTTCATGGGGATGGAAACTTGTAAAGACATGAAGAGATGGTATGAAAATGCACATCAAGACTTAGAGCAGATTGACTATATCAGTTTGGTAAAGAAAGGTTGAGACTCAGAAGAGCATGGCATCCGAGTACTGATGGATAGAAATATCTCCTGAATCAAAAAGGCAATTGAATACTAGGTGAGCATGGTCCAGGGACCTTAGTGGAAGATATAGGAAAGGTGGGGAGAGTGCGATAAAAGTTGGAAGAATATCAATCGGGAGATGGAAAACATTGACCTACCAGAATTCGTCCCACCAGAAAATTTCATCGATTTGCATGAAATAGTCAAACGACATGCAAAGAAGGACTCGACATGGGAGGCAAAGATATCACAGATTTCAAGTATGACTCCAGGTCAAGTAAACAAGTTCTTGGAACACCCAATCAAATCCCTCATAGTTCTACAACGTTGAAGTTTCAAGCTCATCAGGTATAGACAACAAACAATGGAGATAAAGAAAGTCTTCTCCACACCAATGAATCAACATAGCTTTCCCTATGCAAACACTTGCAAAGAAATTTTCTTCAAGTGGGCGGAGTGTGAGAGAAATCATCCACTGCAGTAAAAAATCGGATGATCTCAAGAGAACTAGGAGATAAAGTCTTCCAACTATCATTTTTTTTTACTTAACACAACTTTTAGCAGTTGTTTTTAGCTTAGTGATTCTTTATAAATAGGGAGATCGACCTCATGCAAAAATTCGATGGTTTTGGGAAAGACCCCTTTTTTTAGAATTGTAAAAGAATTATTTCTGGGTGACTTTAATTAACAAGTTTTGTTTAGAACCAAAGATAATTTTTCATCTAAAGCGTCAACTTGATTGGATCAAGGAGGGATTGTTTTCGTCTTCGAGTTTGATAGTGTTGTTGTATTGAGTAAGAGTTGTTGTATCTATTGTTAATTTATCTTTCAATACAATTAACATGTCTTTTGTTCTAGATGATGAAAGAAATCAATGTGTTGATATGTAATTGATAGTAAAGCTAAGAGAACTAATTGTCTTACACTCATATTTTTTACGTATTTGTTTTCCTTTATAAAATTGTTATCTCAGTCAATGATGAATGTCCACAAGTAAGAGTATTATTGCTAAACTTGGAATAGGTCTGATTATCGTTGCCTGGACGCTGAGGTATAAGGGTTATCCTAAGCTCATTATTCTTCAGCATTTAGTAATTTCTCTTTATTAGATAGCTTATGCCATCCTACGTATCTTACCTAGACTATTTAAGAGTATTAAAATACAAAAAGAGAATCTATTAACCTAAAGGAGAAAATTTCCATAGAAAGATACACCTGTCAGTCACCCATAAATCCCATCGATAAATCAGTCGTATCAAAGATCTGGAGAACCATTCCACTCATCAAATTCTTATGAGTATAATTGGGCCTCTTAAGTGGGTTTGGTTCCTACTGTTGAGTTAAATGATTTCTGAACCCTCAACAAAATTGGCACTAGAAGGAGAGCTTGGACGAATGAATGGCTAAAAATATTTCTGATAATGTATCCCGCATAGCCTGTAGATTCAAAACATCCCACATGCATGGCTAGTCATTCTCAAGACATCCCACATATAGAGAGTACTCTCGAAATGAGTAACTCACCTTAGCATGAGGAACTAGAACACCTATTCCCTGAAATACCTTATGCTCTCCCCCACAAGGAGTTGAACTAGTTCAAAAGAATCATAAGATCTTACGCCCGACAAATTGGAGCGTTACCTTTATCTCCTTTACTTCCCCATAGAAAACAAGTAAGAAGACCAGGTGTTGACACCCCTGACCAGTTTTTTTTTCACACAGTAGAATACCCTATAGATTTTTCCCTCAATGAGATCAAACAACCCCTTAACCTAATCCCCAAAACACCAGCTGGTAATTACTCTGAACCTGACAATTTTGAATCTGACGAGGAAGGGTCTAACTTGGATCGGTTAGCTTTTGAATCAGAATACATGGAGGATAATAAAAAAAAAAATGAAGAAGTGGCAAATCAACCTCAAGATAATCAACCTTAGTTGGCCAAAGATGCTCTGGAAATCCCAGAACGGGTGCATAACCTACCCTGACATCCAGAAAAATTACTCCCCAAATTTGACCCCGAAACCTTCGGATTGCCTGAGGACCATATCAAGAATTTCATTTTAGCTATAATATTTATGAACATACAAAATGAGGTTGTAATGTGTATTATTTTTCCCTATACCTTTGATAATGCAGCCTCGACTTGGTATTTTAACTTTTCAGTTGGATCCATAACTAGTTGGACGAAGTTTCAAAAATATTTCTTAGACAAATTTGCAGAAGAAACCACCATAGGAGATTTAATGGTTGAAATTTTCACCTCCACCATGAGTCCAAAATATAAGTTTAAATATTTCAACCAATGGTTTACCACTATCTTGAAAAAATTTCAACTTGAAGCTAAACCTACCCAGGAGTTGCAAATTGAGGTATACGCTAACTTTGCCCTGCCAAACATACTCTAGCCAAAAATTTCGAGGAAGATAAAATTATTGAATTCCAAATGAAAGGATGCAAATAAGGTCATATCTCACTAAAAAAGAAAGAAACCCAACCTCTACCTAAGAGAGGACTTTTTTTAACAAGACCCCCAATAAAACAAACAGAACTAGGTCTTGATAAAGAAGGAGGAGATCTAGAAAACCTTCAGCGAATGATAAAAAAACTTTCCAACGAGATCATAGATATGAAAAGGAGTGTTGGGGAGGGAAACCAAAATAAAATAACTTATAAACCCTTCTTTAATAGAAATCCACCTTTCAAATCTATAGAACCTCCCCCAACTAACCTAAACATTCAGAAAGGGACTACCCTCAATGGGTGCAGACTCTTTTTGTATGTATCACCAAGAGAATCATTTAGAAATGGACAACCCTCAATGGGTGCACACTCTGAATTTAATGGCTAAAAAATTCCTAGATGAATGCACCCTAATTGAACAACCCAATGAGCCGGTAATAAACGCCATCGGTCAGGAAAGTCACGAGCCACCGGAAGAGACAACGATGTTGTTATGGGATTCCAACCACCTGATGCCTTTCACTGACGCCATTGAAGTGCAGGCACCTCCCGATGAAGTCCTATTTGTGCAGACGTGAGGTACAAGTCAACTGGTCCAAACAAATCCCACCACTACTCAGTCATCTAGAGGGAATCAAGCGACTGATCACCTGAAACCCTTATTTTCTTCTCAAAAGAATCCCACCAACATACACACACAGGAAGCTCCTAAGCTAGACTATAATGTAGTGGAGGAATTGAAGAAGATGAAGGCTAATGTGTCTATCATGGACATGTGTAGGATTCCCCAACAAAATGATTTTATGTTACAGGCCTTAAAATCAATAGAACCCCCTATGACAAGCACTAACCTAGGTGAGGTTCCATCCCACACAGATTTAAAAAATAAACCGAGTGTGAATTCTTTCTCTTTAGACAAAATAGGAAATCATTTTGTTCCTCCTTTCCTTTTAACATTTGAAGTCTTTAACATAAACCTGCATAATTTCCTAGTCAATTCAGGGGCATCCTCTAACGTCATGTCATTGTCTATCTGCAAGAAATTGAATGCAACCCTGCTCAAAAGTGATAAAAACGTTATACAAATAGATAGAACTCAGGTGAATGTTATTGGGGAACTTAAAGATGTTGTTGGCCCTCGACCAAGTTTTGGAGAAACTTGGTCGTGGTTGACCATTTTTTAGACTTCGACAGGCTGGTCGAAGATGAAGCGCCAGGCAAAGCGGAGATCGCGGGATCTCGCCCCCTTTTCTAGGATTTTTGGGTTTAGGGTTTATGTAACGGGTATGGGATGTCGGCCCATGGGTTTACCCATGTTTAGGCCCCATTTGTAATGTATAAATAGATAGCTAGGTGATGTAAGAAGGATTTAGTTGTAAGACAGTGAGCTAAGTGCAAATAGTTGTAAATGCTTTGTGCATATTGTGTGTTGAGAACTTGCAGAGTTAAGTGCAAGTGATTGTAATAAGGGTCTGTGTTGTGCCAAACTCAGAGAAGGAGGATATGGTGAGGTGCGCGTGGATCTCATGTCCTATGTGGAGTGGGTTTTGTGGCTCTGTGCATGTAAGATGATTGAAATAAGATAATAAAGAAGACAAAGTGTTGGTGGACCTAGACCCACGTTGGGGGTGAACCACGTATATCCTATGTTATGGTGCTTTGTGCTATGTTGTTCATGTGGTTGTATATTTATTTACTTAGTGCTTAATCTGGATGAATTTTTAATTCTTAGTGATATGAATGAATGCTAGATCTGATCTATTTCTATATGCTAAGTGCTTGCATGTGCTAGATCTTGTCGAATACCGCGTTGCTCTGTAATTAAGGTTTTACCTGGGATGTGAATAAGGTTTAAAGACTAATGAATGTTAACTTCTAAGTGCTCTGTTAAATCATTGTGATCACAGATTTGTGTCCCAGCTAGGTTGTAGACACTTGAGTCCTGCAACCCCCCTGCCTCTACCTTGGGTGAGACTTCACCTGCTTCATAGGTGTTTCCAAAAGGGTCGGTAGTTAGGGTTTTGTTGGTGCGTTGTTGAAGCGTTGAACCCTGGGTCTTCCCATGTGCCAACAAATGGTTTCGTTGCCGAGACCTGAAACTGTGATTGCTGGGAACTGAAGAAAAGAGAAATCTATGTGCATAGATATGTTGCCCTAGTGAGGAGTACTCTAGTTGACTTGTGAAGCTCTGTGCTAAGAAGAGAAGTCTGATCTAAAGAGAAGAGGTAAGATATCAAATCTTTGTGCTCTGATAAAGGTAAGATAAGTGGAAATTTTTGTTTCGAAAGAATGGATCTAGGTATATTTGATAGATTTTGTCCTAGTCTAAAAACTAGGGCAGAATTAGAAGAAAGAAGATGTGATATGAATAGATCTGATAAAAATAGTGAAAGATATGTTATCCCTATGCATAGAAATCATTTTTGGACTAACAAGCGGATGCAGGATCCTAGAAAGACTTTTTTTTCCAGGTCCATCACTGTGATCCCAGTGCGCAGTACAGGAAAGATTGGGGATCATTTAAGAGAAAGAGAGGATTAACTCTTTGTTATAGTTGCATAAGACCAGGACATCTTGCTAAGGAATGCCCTGGTAGAAGTCCTATTTTCCTTTGTTTTAAAGCTACTGTACATGAAGTTTTGGATTGTCCTAGAATGATTGCTAAAGTTGAGAAGATGAACATGAGACAAGAAAACCATGAGGAAGGTCAAGAGCCTAAGAATATGATAAAGAACCAGAAAGAATCATATGCTATATTATTGCAGATGAAAGAAACACTAAATGATCAAAGAGAAATATGTTTATCAGAGATTTTAAAACAGAAAGAGTGCATAGAAACAAGGATAGGAGACTTCAACATAGGCTGTGTATTGGATGCAGAAACACAGGTGAACATTATGATAGAAAGTACTTGGGAAATCATAGGAAAGCCTTCTATGATTTCTTCATTGGGAGGAATAGGATTGTTTAAAGGAAAGTTGATAACCCTATGTGGAAGACTTTCCCATGTACCTAGGGTTTCTCATGGACCATCGACAAAACAAGAATTCAAGGTCATTAAGTTTGTTGAGAACAACTCTCCCTTTGCACATTTGTTAGGAAAGACTTGGATTGAGAGAGATAAGATATGAAGGAGAGAAGAAGAGGAATTTATAGAACACAAAAAGAAAGAATTAAGGTATTTCATGGCCAAGAGAATAATGCACTTAATAGAAGAACAAGAGGACAAGTCGAAGCAACTGAGGGCCAGAGACTTAGCTTTCGAAGTTGAAAGAACGCAATAAGGCTTAAAGAACTTATCCATGCAGGAGAATAGAGCACTTAATCCAGAAATAGTAAGAGAAGAAGTATTTTCCTCGAACCTTTTGAAATATAAGAAAAGTGATCCAGGTGGATATCGGTGGTCACCCACCTTTTCCAACTGGCTCAAAATGGTTTTCTGACAATTTTGGCAATTTACTATTTTTAGCAGTTTTAACTTTCAGGGCCATTTTGAGGGCCTAAATGAAGGTTTTTTGGGATCAATATTCTCAATGATAGCCGAAGCACAATCCCAAAAAACCTTCATTGAGAATATCGATCCCAAAAAACCTTCATTTAGGCCCTCAAAATGGCCTTGGAAGTTAAAACTACTAAAAATAGTAAATTGCCAAAATTGTCAGAAAAGTGTTTTGAGCCAATTGTAAAAGGTTGGTGGACACCGATATCCACCTGGATAAAAAATATAAGAACAATAATGGAAAGAGGAATCCAAAGATGCAGATTATAGGAAAGAAAGCTAGAAATCTTGGTAAGAAGAAAGCAAAGCTAGAAAAATTGCGGGAGGACTTCGCAGAAGGCAGACTTGCAGAAATCGAACCTTGTCGGAATTGCAGAACAACACCGACTAGAACTTCACCACTGAG
>SNQJ01S0113650.1:20073-36306 GCA_010110895.2 Picea sitchensis
ATGGAGAAATTACTAATTGAACAAGTGGATAGAAGTGGGTTAGCCCTAAAATAAGGAAAGTGGTTTAAGATATTTTAAAAGGTAAATAATAAAGTGAAGTGATGAGTGTACTATAAGTCAAAGTGGATACAAGATAAATTATTTAAATAATAAAGTTAATGGAGAAATTACTAAGTCGACAAGTGGTTAGAAGTGGGTTAGCCCTAAAATAAGGAAAGTGGGTTAAGATGGTTACAAGGTAACCCCTTGAGGAAGCTACATAAAAGTATAAATAAGAGGAAAGGGTCTCTCATTCAAAACACACATGAATATCATTGAATATCTATTTTTTTGAAAGGTTATTTGGGCATGTATCATTGATAGAGAAAAATTACAGCAGGAAAAGTGTGGCAGAAAAAGTGTGGCAGGAAAATTGCGGAAGGAAAAATGCGGCAGGAAAAGTGCGATAGAAAAAGTGCGGCAGAAAAATCGTAGCAGGAAAAGTGCAGAAGAAAAACCGTACCAGAAAAAGTGCGAAAGAAAAATCGCGGCAGTTGATTCGTGACAGCAAAATCACTGCAACAGAACGCTACAAGAAGAAAAAAAAGGTATGGTTCTCATATGTGTAGTGTTGAATTTAGGAATCAAGTTGAGGGTTTGCCTTGTAAATATGTTGGATGCCCTCTTGGGAGTTTATGGCTTGTTGTAGAGTTGATCTGAGGTAGATCTATTGAAGTTTAATATTGGTTCATGTTTGAGGGATTTTGGTTGAGGTATGTTACTGAAGTTATTGGTACAGATAGAGGTTGTATAATAGTGAGGTTCTAGCACATGGTTTGAGGTACAGACTTGTGGTATAGTGTTTGAGGTATATGTGATCAGATCAGATTTGGATGATGAAATTGATGAGGGCTTTTTGTTGAGGTACATATTGGGTACATGGTTGAGACAAGTAGTTGATGAGTTGACACATACCTGAGGTGCATAGTTGATGATGTTGGTACATCTTGATGAGTCATAGTTTATGTGTATTTGATGCATGGTTGATGTACTCGTTGATGGTACAGGTTGGTGCATGGTTGATGCACTTGTTTATGGTACAGACTCATTACAGGTTTAGGCACAGTTTGGTGCATGGTTGATGCACTTGTTTATGGTACATGAGATTACAATTTGAGGTATAGGTTGGTGCATGGTTGATGCACTTGTTTATGGTACAGGCTGATTACAGGTTGTTTGCTATAGGTTGGTGCATGGTTGATGCACTTGTTTATGGTACATGTTGATTACAAGTTTATTGGTACATGTTTACAACAATATATGTCATAGTGATAGTGTGGCAATGGTTCCATCATTCTACTTTTACATCAGGGCAGTTGGACGGGGAAAGGACAGGTGGTTGTAGCCACCTTCCGGTTGTAGCCGAAGAACATAGGGGGTTGTAGCCTCCTTCTGGTTGTAGCTGGAGAATTGGGGACTTTGAGCTTCCCTCAGGTTGTAGCTTGAGAAACTAGGGGGTTGTAGCCTCCTTTTGGTTGTAACCAGAGAATTGAGGAGTTAGAGCTTCCTTCAGGTTCTTTCCTAATAAACTAGGGAGTTGGAGCCTCCTTCTAGTTGCAGCTAGAAAACATAGGAAGTTGGTGCTTCCAATGAATGTAATTCTTAAAGACATATAAGAAAAAACATTTTGTGGCTTTCTCCCGCTTTGGGTTTCCACATAAAACACTGGTGTATTGTGTATGTGTGTGATTGCTCATTTGTTCATTGTTTATTTACTCTGCAACTATTGGATGATAATGCTACATTGATATAACACTTGCATTTTATGGTGAAAAAAGATTAAATTTCTCTATTACTGATTCACCCTCCCTCTCAGTAATCCAACATGTACTCATAACGACTTCATTTAATATTATAGATTGATTTTAAATTTTAAAATTTAGGTTTGAAATGAAGTTATGATTACATATTATTGATAAGTATATTTTGAAAATTTAAAGTATTTTTCATATAATTAGATATGTAATTAAATCAAAAAATCAATAAGGATGCATGTTTCTAATTATTATAACATAAAAAACATAATACTAAATATTTAATTTCAAATACAAAGGTAAAGGAAAAAGAAACAAAAAAGTTAAATGTTTAGTTAATTAATCAATTAATTGGGTTGATATATTTAGAGGAAAAGAGAAGTGTTTATCATAAACAAGTTAAAATAGTGAATAAGTTAGTGAAAGTTATCCATAATAATCTTATAATCAACTAATGAGACCAAAGGTACTCAACCATGACCAACCAGAGTCAATGCGACATAACCCTTAATGAACTTTTTAGTGCAACATAACCATTGAAGAACATAGTAAACATAACCCTCAGGGAATGTACATACACATGCATGCAAAAAACATAACATAATCAATGTATGTACATATTCTGTTATAATCAATTTTATTATCATTTTAGTAACCCTTCATAACTGTGGATAACCATAGTCAACCATGGTGGACTGTATTCACCCATAGTCAAACATGGTCAACCATATTCAACCATAGTCAAACACCCTCGAACGTAAACCAATTATGTATTTGAGTCATTAGATAAGCAAGTGACAAAGTCAACGATTGACTCATTAGTTTTGCTACTTACCTATTCGATCACCAAAATGCCTAATCATGTTAAGGATCACTATCAAACATGGTCAAACATAGTCAATCGTGTTCATTCATAGTCAAACATGATCATGATCAACCATAGTCAACCATGTTCAACCATATACAAGCATGACCAACCAAATTCAACCAAACTCTATGCAACATAACCCTTAATGAATGTCACATAACCATTTAGGAAAGTAGTAATTTGACATAAGTCAACCAAGATGAATGTCACAATGAGACATAATTATTGAGGAACATCACATTCTAACATAACCCTTAACAGCCATGGCTAACTAGAGTCAATGAAAACTCAACCTTGCTCACCAAATTCAACCATAGTCAACCATGGTTGAATATATTCATCCATAGTTAAAAGTAGTAAAACATGGTCAAACATGGTCAAACATAGTTAAGCATTCTCAACCATAAACCAATTACATTCAAGCAATTCGAGGGGAAAGCAAAAAGTTAACCATTAATTTTGGTTCTTCCCTGTTCAAACATGATCAACCATAGTAAACCATGGTCAACCATGGCCAACCAAAGTCAAACAAACCCAATGTGACATAACCTTTAATGGACATCGTAATGAAACATAACCATTCAAGAATGTAACAACAATAATTTTGATAATTCTAAATATGTAAATTCTATCGAGTTAAAAGTATTCACCCTAGATAATGAGATCATCTTAAAGCATTCATCCTATTATTATGCCTAAGGGAATGGGTTACTGGAATCCACCAATAAGAACTTGGTCCATGTCATTAAGAAAACTCTAGAAGCCCATCCCAAAAGTTATCCTAATGCATTTCCTAATGTTCTTTGGGCGGATCAGGTGACATCCAAAGCCTTTACTAGCAAATCACCATCATTCTTGGTATATGGGAAAGAATCCATCCCCCCTTGATATCTTTTCTCTCTATTTTTGGTTGTCTAAGGAAGTGCTAGGAAAAACATTGGGGACAAAAAACAAATTGAATAACTCGTTGAAATTAGTAGAGGAGATAGAGAAATACAAATAGAAATTTCTTTCCTTTAATTCTTGGTCAAAATATGTTTCAATCAATCATCACGTAACAAATATTTTGAAGTAGGTGATCTTGTGTTTTTATGGGATTGTTCCCACAAACCTAAAGGAAAACACCAAAGTTTACGCCTTTATGGTTGGGCCCTTATAAGATTGTAGAGAAAGTCAACCATTATACTTATCATCTTTAGAACCCAGAGGAAGTCAAATTCCCTCTCCTTACCAGTGCCTCCCTAGTTTGCTTAATTACCACTTTATCTTAGATGCCTATATTTCATTTTCTTGTAGGAGTTTTTAAAAGATAGTTTAAAAAAAGTTACCAACTTAACAAGAACTCTACAAAGTTCTTGTGAGTCACATTTTTTTCCTCATTTTTCAAAAGTTGTGCTACCAGTAGCACCCCCCGTCCTTTTAGGTTAGTTTTTGATATTTTAAATATTCTTATCCATAATGTATCCACACATTTTTTTAATGCTTATTTTTTCAACTATTTTTAAATTTTTCTAAATTTTTTTTTTGCAATGGTGTTTTTAATAACTTTTCCATTATTTTTTCAATGCTAAAGATGGTGTATACCATTTACTTTTTTGAAATTAAAATTTTTCATATAATTATGTTTCCTTAATTAATTTATGATGTCATACTTTTTAAATATAGTGTAAAATATTATTTTTAACACATTTTTTACCTTTACTTCAATACATAGAAATAATTGTAGCTAAATAACATTGTTTTTCAATTTTTAGCAAAACAATATACATTTTAAAACCATATATAATGAAAAACCTATACATTTTGGAAGCTATCCGCTTAATATTTAATGTCATTTTCCCTAGTATATTGATTCACATACAAATAAAATAATAATAATAATAATAATTCATCATAAAACAATAATGGATACATATTCATTCTTATTTTAAAATCTTAAAGTCAAAACATTACAATTATAGATCATCAAAAATTTGCAAAATTAAGCATCGTTTTCAAGGGAATCTTAAAACTAATCAACAATATCATATATCCCAAATTCATCATTTTGAAGAGACACATAATCATTTTCTTGGACATCATTTTGTGCTTCCATTTTGCCATTTTTCTCTTCCATTGGGCCTTTGATATCCGCAAATTCTTTAAAGTGATCATTTCCAATCAATCCTCCTAATGGTACTTGAGGTTCTTTTGACATTTTTTTCACTTTTGATTAATTAAAATATCCTTTCCCCGAGCCAACTTCTTGCATTTAATATAGAAGAGCATTAATCCACAACTAAAATTTTATCTTACTATTACTATTGTCATCACACCTAAGTAATGCTATATTTACATAATCATGTATAACTTGTGCAGTAACAATTGATAATACATGTGTCAGAGTTAATCAAATTGTGTCAGACTTACAATTGCTACATACATCTTGCAAAGAATATTGCTTGAAAGAAAATCACATATACCCTTAATTCCAAATTGCAAATGTTAAGAAATGGTTTACAAGGAATCTCACTCAGAAGAATAAATTACATTTTACTAAAAACCCTTGACAAACATTAGATAATTTTGAACATGTAAGCGACAGACTAGAGACACAAAAGACCACAACTCAGCTAAAAAATGGAGACATTGCCTAGGGCATTGTTTTAAAGATAGATAATTCTTACATTCTCCTCGGCATTGCACTTGCCTTCTGCAATTTGTGGGTTAATTTCATTGATCCTTCAAATATGAAATTGAGAGGGTTGCGTGAGATATAGTGACCTGTATTTCCTGCAAACAAAACTGACACAACAAAAGAGACGTTAGTAAATTTTCCGCAGGAGTTCTCCCCGGTATGTACGTTACATCTATACATCGTGATGATTGACATGATATAAACACGGTTCCAATGAAAACGATCAAACCTCCTTTTTACAAATTTGAATTAATACATTCCTTTAAAAAGGAGGAAGTTGATTTTGCAATCGAGGTGCTATCAAGATCCTTATTAATATTGGCTTGGATTCTCATTTTTTCAAAGTTTTTATGAAATAATAGGGAAACAATCAAATCCTAAGCCATGTAGAATCTCTCAGTTTTCTCAAACTCCATCAATTGGTGTGAAATTTCATTGGAAACCAATTCTCCCCCATCAAATATCTCTTTATTATGTAGCCTGACATAGTAAATAATGTAGTCCACATACGTGTGCATATAATTTGTGGATTCATGTCCAAATTGAGAAGAAAAAAGCCATGTCATCTCCTTGTTGGAGTCGAACAAATTAAGGATATTGACCTAGTACATTTTGGGGATTTTGTCTTAAGCTATAAAATCCATTAATTCAAAATGATAAAACCACCACAGTGTGCATCCAAAAAAGAACTGTCCTTCATCATCCTAAAAACTTTGTTTGGCTCTGGAAATCATAAAATTCTATTGAACATGGAAGAAGTGAAAATTGAAGGTTTCCCTTTTTATCTACTTTCACCACCTTGTAATT
This sequence comes from Picea sitchensis, assembly GCA_010110895.2. Lineage (NCBI taxonomy): Eukaryota > Viridiplantae > Streptophyta > Pinopsida > Pinales > Pinaceae > Picea > Picea sitchensis. The sequence continues at coordinate 26,219 of SNQJ01S0113650.1, forward strand.
GTAATTAAACATTTTAGCGCACCAACTAGTAATTTCTTGAAAATCACACACCTTTGTCCCACAACCACCAGTCACTAGTCTTAAAATCCAAACTACATTCTTGGTTCAATCTTCCTCTAGTAACTTTTAATACCACTTATATTCACATCCCTCAAAATATCATAAACCTCAAAGGAATAATGGAAATGTGGTATAAGTTAAACATAGTCTTTATTGCATTTACTTCTTCTATACATTATTAATTACCAAGGATAAGTGTCATCCAGACAATTATTAATTACCAATTTTGTGTGAAAGGATATGTATTACATAATACATACCTCATGGTTAATATAGTTTCATGAAATTGACAATTCATATTAAAAGAAACAAAGTAAATTTCCTTATAATGGAAAGGAGGACTTGGCCCACGGGGGGCTGGAGCGATGCCCGACATTATCTCCAGTGTGTTCATAGGTCAAGACTTGGTTCCCCGTGGAATATAATAAATTTTCTTAGCTCATATGTTTTGAATATGGACAATGTAACAATTCTTTTAAGAAATAATTTATGTTTAATTCAATGTAATTTGTATTGATTTTTTTAATTAAAAGAAAAAAAAATATTTGGAAGTGATGTTGAATTTTTAAAGTATAGGGTGATATTTTCTTGACATTATGTATTATCTTGTTCTTGGAGTTATAAAATAAGATTTAAAAAGTAAACATTTAAGGGTTGATCTTATGATTTTGTTTGCAGTAGTGATGACTTCTTATACCACTTTAAAAAATTGTCATTTGAATTCCCCAATTTTAGCATGGGTGCTACTAGTAGTAGTAATTTTCAATTTGATGGTTGATTTTGAGGTTTTGGTTTTAATGGTACCAACTATTAAGAATGAGATTTCAAATGAGATATAATTTTAATGTTAGAAAAAAAAAACATTTTTCTTTAGGTAACATCACTTTTTTATTTAGGTGTTGATTTTAAGGTTTTTTCGAGCAACTATACGAGTTTTGAAGACCATGGTTGAAAAATGTTGTATTTTTAACCCAGTTAGAAAAAATGATGCTACCGGTAGCACCACTTTTTGATTTGGGGGTTGATTTTCATGTTTTTTATGCAAAACTATGGGTTTTAACGGCTAGAGTTCTTGTTTTGAGGTCACAGTTCTTATGTCGGTAACTTTGTTTTTATTGTTTTAGTAAAGAATGAAGATATGCTTTTGTTCATGCTGTCCATCCTCCAATATTAGATCTAATGTGGGAGAAGGAAAATGTAAGTTGATGGGTTCCATGAATGAATAAATAGAATATTTCTTGCTCATCAACAATCCTTGCAAGGAATCTATCTTACCTAAGGAAACACCCTAGCTAAGGTGAAGGCTATAACCCTTGGTTAAAATGTGATATGGGTGCTTTATTGTTAGTATGACAACCTTTAATACTCAATATAAGGCGAAAACCCTCGCTAATATGATTGTTTAAATAATTGAATCCTCCTTGTGCTACCAAATAAATGTTACTTATGCACATATATAAATAAAATAAAGTTAAATCACCCAAATGGGGAAAGGAAGATATGCAATGAGGGACATGAAAACAACCTCTATTATGGTTGTGGAAGCCTAACTAGAAGTATAATATTATTTGTAAAACCATGGTGACTCTATCTGCACTATGGACACTTGTTGGTATCAAAATAACACCTACAAGAATTTTGAGGTTATGTTTGAGAAATATTTTATCCTAGAATATACAAAAACCCATTAATTCAAAGTTGTATTCTAAGTGAAGGTAATAAAATCGATTATTTTACATGCAATGATCTCTACGGATAATTTGGCAGTACACATAATTATTTCTTAATCCTCTAATTAAGAGCCCATAAGGCTCCCTTCATATACCTAGACTCTTGGAAACTCCACATGTGGTTAGCTAGCAAGATGCTATTGTGCCTTGCATATAACCTTGTTGTCATTTCATTTTAGAGATCCTAGGTCCTTTTAGTGAATTTCCATATGTTTGTTGGGAAGCGGAAGCAAAACATAGCATATAACAGAGCATAAAATAAGCAAGATAAAACATGCATTAAACCAAGCACAAGAATCTCACAATTTGACACAATGATTTATGTAGAAACCTTATGAGGGAAAAAACCACGTGCAATGATAATCGATATTCTTTTTATTCAAGGGAGAATTACAATAGCCAACTTAGGCATACAACCATCCTCTCCTCTCATACACACAACACCTCAGTATTGCGTCTTGCTCTCACACACTCACTACACATTGCACTCACATTGTACTCACACCTCTATGGGTATTCTTTCATATATAACATCTATCACTCAGTTGCATAAATTGATCATGAATAGATCACATAGTTACACGAGCAGTTCATAAACAGATTGCATGCATGCACATTAACATAGTTTCATTCAAGTGCATGTGACCGCATGAGGAAATTTGTTGGCATGTTTCCAACAATCTCCACCTTGAGAACAATTTGCTTGATATATCATGCCCTTAATTAATTCATCCATCACATGTCCTGCAAGCCAAGAGAATCCAAACACCATCACAGCTCTGCAAGTTCTCTAACAATACCATTACATGAACATGCCTACACGATTCACTCCAGCATGGACCATTATGTGTCCATTAATAACCTGTCTAATAAATCGATGAACTTGTCCAAATATCATGAATCATAACCACATACCAAATCATTGCAACCATTGTAGTTGATACTTGTGATTATGTGTTTGAAGCACCCATTTCCATTCTCTTCACCTGGTTTTTCCATGTGTCTACTAACACCAGCAATTGCATGTGAAATGTTGATCATTTCTCAATCGCAATCATCAAACTTCCTACTAGCATATAATACTCGAGACATATAACCCTTTTTTTCTTCATCATTTAGGACATAAACATGAAGAGAATTTACAATGGAAAGCCAAAGGGATTTTACCAGTTTCACATTATTCATACTGAACTTCCTGAGTATCTTCACCACATACTTCTGTTGTGATAACCAAGATTACCATATTTCCTGTCTCTGTGTATTTCCATGCCCAAGATTTATTTTTCTTCTCCCAGATCCTTCATAACAAACGTCCTAACCAACTGAGCCAACATGTTGACCTCAACCATGCTTGTTCTTGCAACAAGCATAAAATATAACACCAAGATAATGAATATACCATAAAAACAATGGTTATACTCACTTCTTGTAAACTTTGTCTCACCATGAAGGAATCAAACATCTTGTACCATTTTCCTAGCATGCTTCAAGCCATACAATGATTTTTGAGTTTTCAAACAAATCTTCTGTTGCGATTCTGAACTAATCATTCTGGTTGTTCCATATACATCCCCTTATCCAAAAAACTCCATGTAAAATAGTTTTAACATCTAGTTGTACTATCACAACCAGTGCTAACACAACGTGAATAAAAACAAGCTTTTAACAACCAGTGAGAAAATTTCATGGAAATAAATAACTTCCAAATACTTTTATGCTACTAGCCATGCTTTGAACCTTTCATATTTTACTATGTTTGATTTTATAAAAGGAGATTCATCAAACACTGAATATCTGTCCATGATGATTATGTGGGTAGTAGGATCCCACAGTCTACACCCCTTAACATGATCACCATATCAAATATCTATCTATTTTATCTGGGTCCTACTTAGAAAGATGATAAAAAAACATAAGCATCACAACTGAATAATTTTACATTTGAGTAATTACCAGATGACCTGTTCACACCTCTTCCTGAATCTTCCTTTCTTTTGCAACTGATGGTGACCGAGTTACTAGATAGCACAATCTCTTATGTCCACAACTATTGCTGCAAGTTGGCATTACTGAACATGCCTATTCGATCCCAAATTCCTTGCAATACTTTCCAAGTTCCATGGATATGAACCTACCTTCATCATATATTCTCAAACACTTGATTGACCTGCCAACACATCAACCTTTCTATAGACCCGCCTTTCTGAACTAGACACATTGCTCTGCCTTGAAATTTTCATTCGAACAATCGTGACCAAATCCGACCAAGCCGTCCAAGTAAGCCTTCACTACTTACCTACAAACCCATTTACAAAGGCATTTGCCAAGCCTTTTATAGGCTTCATTACATCCAATCCATGGACACAATACCAAAGGATATCCAAAACACATGGACCCGAAAAAAACCACCTGCTTTGACCTAAAAACATATTTAACTCATTAACTCTTTCACCGAGTCAAGGTTAACGCAACATACATGCGCCCCCACCCCCCCCACATATTCAATCTACCTAAATCTATGTCTAGAATTTTCATAGGTGATCTGATAAACTAGGGGTACCCATGCCTATCTAGGTCTTACAGACCTATGCCCATTTACATGCAATCTATAATTTCTACAACTCCAAAGTAAATACAATTTTGTTTTTCTTTATGCATCACTGCTCCTGTTGTTTCCTTGTTGTATGAGTAGATCCTACATCTTGAGCTTCCATAGTGAAAATCTATTCTTACCACTAAATTTCTCCACCTCAAACTTAGAACTTCACACTTTCACTATTAGCACAAAAAGGTTCTTGCGCTCACACGAGACCTGCACACAATTCTCCTTGGCTCACCTGCAACACCTACTCATCCTGCTCATCGATCCAATGACCACATTCTCTTCTCCTTCTCTCTCTGCTCCTTCAACTCTAAGCTATGATACCACTTATTAGGCAGTGGAAGCAAAACATAGCATATAATAGAGCATAAAATAAGCAAGATCAAACATGAAATAAACCAAGCACAACAATCTCACAATTTGACACAGTGATTTATGTGGAAACTGTTACACCTCAAAATTACTCACTTCAGTGATGACCCATTGTCATCATTACAAGTGTCGCAAGTGTCATAAACATCATACAATCATATTTCCTATGTCGTGTCTCGAATGACATCACTAAGAACTCTTGAAAACACCCTCATATACTGGTTAATGAAGGAGAAATCATTTGATGAAAAGTACAAAGATTTTTCCATGGAAAAAACCCACTTAAAAATGAATTTTGAAGGGAAACGCTCCCCTACCCACTATTAGGGAGCGCTAGCGCTCCTTGACCTCCTTTGGGGGAGCGTTACAATTCTCTATGCACCATTTTGGGGGAGCATTGGCCGGTTTGATCTTAGTGAGGATCCACAAATAATGGAGAAATATCCTCAACCTATCCCAAGAATCTCTAAGGTGGTTGGACCTCTCCAAGCTTATATAAGGAGGCCTTCTTATGGTGAAAGATACATGGAGAAATTGAGAAATACCTAACTTATGATATCATAAGGAAGGGGACATTGAAGGCATCAAACTTATGATCTCATAAGGGATATAATCAATGAGGCATAGTCATTTTGTTTGTGGATCATTTGAGAAAGGTTTTGGACAAGGAGAGTTGGGAGAAGTTGTTGCATCCGTATCTCTTTTGAGTTCTCACTAATACATGTCCTTGGCCTGTTTCTTTCAAGATTGTGTATTCTTACATAAAATTGTCTTTAATAGATAGATATGGTTTCAAACTAATCATAGTAGGATAGGAAGCATGTTTTGTCTTTGATTGGATTGCAGGACCTGTTGAAGAGCTTGGAGATCAGATCTCAACATGGACTGGGCAAGGAAAAATGTCATGAAAAGGTAGATCCTCTTCCTCTCTTCTATAGATTATCTTAACTAGGTTTAAAAGGATGCCAGTGACCAAAGTTAGCACCTTTCTCTCTTGATCTTAGATATTTAGGGTTCAAGAGGAAATCCACTTGTCTGCAGGGGGATTTTCCTATAATAGAAATTGGTGACTCCTCTCCAAGATTATATAAGGAGGCCTTCTTATGGTGAAAGATACATGGAGAAATTGAGAAATCCCTAACTTATGATCTCATAAGGAAGGGGACATCGAAGGCATCAAACTTATGATCTCATAAGGGAGATAATCAGTGAAGCATAGTCATTTTGTTTGTGGATCATTTGAGCAAGGGTTTGGACAAGGAGAGGTGGGAGAATATGCTACATCTTCATCAAAGTTCTGTAAGTATCTCTTTTGATTTCTTACTAATACGTGTGCTTGGCCTGTTTCTTTCAGGATTGTGTATGCTTACATAAACTTGTCTTTAATAGATAGATTTGGTTTCAAACTAATCATAGTAGTATAGGAAGCATGATTTGTCTTTGATTGGATTGCAGGACCTGTTGAAGATCTTGGAGATCAGAGCTCAACTTGGACTGGGCAAGGATAAACGTCGTAAAAAGGTACATCCTCTTCCTCTCTTCTATATATTATCTTAACTAGGTTTAAAAGGATGCCAGTGACCAAAGTTAGCACCCTTCTGTCTTGATCTTAGAGATTTAGGGTTCAAGAGGAAATCCACTTGTCTGCAGGGGGATTTTCCTGTAACAGAAATTGGTGACTCCTCTCCAAGATTATATAAGGAGGCCTTCTTATGGTGAAAGACACCTGGAGAAATTGAGAAATACCTAAATTATGATCTCATAAGGAAGGGGACATTGAAGGCATCAAACTTATGATCTCATAAGGGAGATAATCAGTGAAGCATAGTCATTTTGTTTGTGGATCATTTGAGCAAGGGTTTGGACAAGGAGAGGTGGGAGAATATGCTGCATCTTCATCAAAGGTCTGTAAGTATCTCTTTTGAGTTCTCACTAATACATGTGCTTGGACTGTTTCTTTCAAGATTGTGTATGCTTACACAAACTTGTCTTTAATAGATAGATATGGTTTCAAACTAATCATAGTAGGATAGGAAGCATGTTTTGTCTTTGATTGGATTGCAAGACTTATTGAAGAGCTTGGAGATCAGAGCTCAACTTGGATTGGGCAAGGAAAAACATCGTAAAATGGTACATCCTCTTCCTCTCTTCTATAGATTATCTTAACTAGTTTAAAAGGATGTCAGTGACCAAAGTTAGCACCCTTTTGTCTTGATCTTAGAGATTTAGGGTTCAAGAGGAAATCCACTTGTCCATAGGGGGATTTTCCTGTAATAGAAATTGGCGACTCCACTGGGGATTGAAGCTTTCAGTTTTGGTTTCCTTCCTTGGTATTGTTTCAAAATTTTCTCACCTTTATATCTTCTTCATACTGTGTTCCTAATTCTTAGATGTGTTGTTGTCTTTTTATTCATCCCATACACACTGAATTTTTGGATTTTCTTGAGTTTTTGTTGATTTTTGGGCAATGTTTTGAGCTCTGAGTGGCCAACGTTCTCCTACCTCTTCTACCAGAGTGCTAGAACTCCCTTGTAGTCTCCCAGGGAGCGTTGCAATGCTCTGGTGCCCTTGACACCAGAACGCTGGTGTTTTTCTACTCAAAACTATTTTAGGAGTTGATCTCAGAGTCTATTTTTTGTTGATTCTTCTGCTCAAGGTTATCACCATCCAAGTGTGTCTTTGTTTTGGCCTCCAACAACTTGATTTCTAATAATTCATGATGCTTTGTTTGGTTTTGTGACATCTCTTTTATTTTTACTTTGAGTCACTCTTCTTCTTTTGAGATTTGGACTCGATTTACTACTTTCTCCTTTATCTGATGGTATGAAAGCTATTGTAAAGGAATTCAAGGATATATGCACTGTTCCATTTGATATTTGAGGTCATTTTACCGAGAAATTCATGTTTTTCATCATCTATTATCCTTCTCCTACCTTCACTAGAAATTTCACCAATTTTCATGCATTATGGGTGAGTGTTTGCATTTTTTTGGCTCTTTTTCTGAGTTTCTGGGAGGACTAGCCCTCCCCCCTATGCCATACCATAGAACTGATATCTGACCAGTGCTCACCTACAATGTTTTAGGGAGATTTTCAACTCTCTGTACCCTTGAGACAGGGAGCACTAGTCTCTTTTTTGAGAGTTTTTGCCTTCTTCTGCTCAGTATTTTGCAGAGGTCTTTACCCAGAGTCTATGGTTGGTTTTTGAAGTTGTTTGGATTGGTTATTGATGCTTATAAATCCATATTGTATTTATTGGATCTTGAAACCTTTTTTAGAAATGTGAAATTTCCATCTAGCTGCTTGTTTTGTCGGGATAGTTTTGAGTGATTCCTCTTTCTCCGCGTCTTTTCTTGGATTATTCTATGCATTTTCTTATGTTCCTTAAATGCTTGATTGGTTGTAGAATCCTTGATTGTGTTATTTTTAGAACAAGTTTCTACTTGTTTTCTTTCATACCTCACTGCCTTGAGTGCATGCTTTGTTTGTAGCCCTTTTTCTTCGTGTCTTTTGCATCTGCATAAGACTCTTTCTCCTGATTGAAAGTAGTAGAGAATCAAAGGATTTGTATTTAATTTATTTATACATTAGAATCAAACAAAGAATATAGATGCATTCTTTCTTTTGGGTAGTGAAACTAGTTTTCATTTGAAGTAGAGAAATTGCATGGATTTTGGCATTTTTTAGCCAGGTTGATAAAAAGCCATAAAATCTCTAAAGCAAGTAGCCAGGTTGATAAAAAGAAGAAGAAAAAGAAAGAGAAGAAGAAGAAGAACCTAAAAAGGACCAAACCTCCAACCATATCAAATGTTGGATCCAAGAAACCAACTACTATTAATCGTACTGGGAGTGTTGATGAGGTCGACAAGATTAAAACAAAGAATCTGAAACCCAAATTCCCTTGCGGTCTTTGTAAGGGTGACCACTTTCTGAGGGATTTCCCTGGTATTCCCAAGGTCTTAGAAATGTGGTCCTCCATGTCAACAGCCCCTGCTGGACATGTTGGTTATGTGAAATTTCCTTGCATGTTATGTGAAGGTGATTATTACTCTCACCTTTTTCCTCGTATGGATGAGGATTCTTCTCTTTTGGAAAATATTCAACTTCAAACTTGTTATCATAATATTTCCCCCAACCCATCGTTAGTTGATGGACTAGTCAATCTGGTTCCATCCCCGGTCAGTCTAGTTGATCAAGTGGTTAATTTGTTCTCATCCTCGATTGAACCACTAACCAAAGTAGTTGATCCAGTTCCGTCATCGTTCAGCCCCACTCTTCATCCACATAGTAAACCCAAAGTGACTGATCCATTCCTTTCATCGGTCAGTCCCACCCCTCATCCGAAGAGTTCCAAAGTGGTCGATCTGATTCCATCTTCGGTTGATCCCGCTATCTCATCATCAGTCGATCCTACTCACCCTCTAGAGATTAAAGCCGATATTGCCCATGTTTTTCTAGTTGATACAGAATCTACCGTGATGGGGGGCATTCCTCCTTCTCCCGCGAAACCCCCTCCAGGTAATGAGGCCTTCCTTTTTTATTGGGGTGCACTAACTAGACCTCATCTTCGCTCTCACATTCCTTTCAAGATTACAATACAAGTTTGTGGTTGGGACGTTCCTTAGACGTTGATAGACAAAGGTTCATCCATTAGTATTTTGTCCTCTATTGCTTGGCAAACTTTGGCTTATCCTCAGCTTGTGTCGATTACCCAGAATATGTTCGCTTTTAACAGAAGAACCAGTCACCCTTTAGGGATCCTTCCCTAGTTTCCCATAACTTTGGGAGGGAAAACTGTCTTTATAGATGTTATGGTAGTCCAAGACCCCTTGGATTTCGATTTACTCCTAAGGTGAGATTATGTCTATGCCATGAAAGTTATTGTGTCCACTCGCTTTCGTGTGATATATTTCCCTCACGATGGAAGAATTGTGGCTATTGATCAACTTTCATGCATTGGTCCTGACTTTATTACCAACCCAATGAGCTCCCTAAACGGGTCTTATATGCAATCGGTATCACCCCTGCCATAGGTCAATTATGTGGCATTGTCTCCCATGGCTTCAAATTTCGATGACTTAGATCTGATAGTTGACATGGTGATCTCTTCGATAGGGCTATTGATCTAAAAATAGAAGGCTGACTTGTTATGCTATGAAAGCACCCTATACTTCATTAAACAAACTTTACAGGACCTTGCTCCATGTGTATAAATATGCAAGATAAAATTATGTGTTAAGTTCATGCATCTTCTTGTAAATGTTTATGTGTGAGGAATTGTTCTTTTAGATGGTTAAATATGTACTTTAAACAAATACATAGCAA
>SNQJ01S0113652.1:0-20678 GCA_010110895.2 Picea sitchensis
GGGGAGGTGTGATCAGGGGATCAAATTTTGCTCAATTTTCAAAGTGCTCGGAATGCGACGAAAACAGTTCCATTGCGTCCGTCTCATCTTCCTGATTCCGTCGGTATATTTACTTTCGCAAATGGAGTCCGTATGAAGGAGATATCGCGATCTGTTCGCCAAGCCAAACAGGCAAAAATTTTGGATGCTGACTGTACCTGTCCATACAGTCCGTACGGTAACATGGCAGGGCCGTATAGGCCGTATGACGATGACATGGTAGATGGTTATTGGTTTGTTGCTGGCGTATTGGATGGTGACACGTGTCCAGTTGGTGGCGAGTGATATGAGGACACGTGGCCCAATCTCTGGGCGCCACGTGTCCCCTCATCATTGTTTATATGGTTGTATAAAATTGTATGGGGAGTCTGCGGGGTTCGACCCCCGGAACTCCCCCAACATTAAACACTTCATAACTCTCCACTAGCCAAAGTACCGCCATTTGTGCCTTGTTAACTATACCACAAAATATATATTTATGTTTGAAAGTTATGCCAACGGGAAAGGGGGGTCGGGCCGGGGCATAGCCCCGACCCGTGGACGCATTACTTTACATATGACCCACATATTTATGTATTGGCCCGAATGTTTTGGCGCGCGCGCATACCATTTATATTATATTGTATTGCAATACATTGCATTGCAATGTATTTGTTGTATATATTATGTGTATGCGTGGGGTTTGAAACCACGACCTGCGTGTTGAATGTTGGTGCGGGAATCCAACGGGAGTTATACGGTTTTGAACGGTTAAACTACTTTTTCGCCTAACCCAAGGTCCTATGCGCCATGTGCCCAAGTGCCGAATCGGTTAGGGGCTGGCGCGCCCTTAACCGTCCTACGGTTTGTACCGGTGCACAGTTGTGTACGGGACTGAGTTTTTACACTTAAATAAGCGTGTGAGACAGGTTTGCTCAAGGGGGAGTGCGATTTGTAGAACTATAGACAGCAAGCTTGAAGAGGGAGACTTCCAGGAGATCTAACTTCTTCATTTTTCGATCGATTGAGGTGCTGAAAGAGCCCAGACAGGGGTTTTGGGACGCTGGGAAGCCATTGGAGCAGTCGGTTTGTCATTATGAGCATTGTAAGGCATGTTTTTGAGCACTTTGAGCAATTTAATAATAATGATCCATTGGAAGCTGGACCAGGAGATGTAGCCCGGAGAGGGGTGAACTCCTTTATCAAGTTGTTGTGTTTATGTGATGATGTTCATTGTTTATGCTGATGTCTATGTGTATTTCACATAAGTAATTCTTAATTTATGTGTTGCAAATTGATCCTGTTGCTTTAAACACATAACATTTCACTTGCAATAATTATTCAAGTTTTTCAAGTCTTCTTCATTTTTAGATCAGCGGTCAATGTTGTAGCTGGAAGTTGGGAGCCGACAGTTGGGAAGCAATCTCCATGAGGGAAGGAAACATAAGACAAATAGGTGACTATGGAAATCGGTTACCCATCGAGTCAACATACGCTTATAATTGAAAGAATCGTTGTAACTAGATGAACAACTGGATTCTCATGACTATCCATCCGTTGTTTGTGTAATTTTAGAACAAAATTTGTATTGTATAAAATCCTTGGCTCCCCAAGACCTGAGGAGAGGAAATTATTTTGGCATTTACATTTTGTTGTTATTGTATCTTTTCAAGCTACGACGATATAATTTTGGTTCCGAATTTCTAGTTGTGTGTTGATGTATTGATTGATCGTGTGATTATGGTTTCGTAGCTTAGTACCTCACCTAAGGGGGTAGGGCCCCTTCCTTAGTTAGGTACTACCTATAACAATAGTGTTAGAATTAACATTTTACTTTTGTTCAGTTGTTCTATTGATTAGGTGCTTTCAATTGTTGTAACTCCAGGTCCATAATTTTATTCACATGATGTGTATGTTTTCCGGTTTTTTGTTGTTCTAGAATCATAGTTTAGCTCTCGTATTTAAGAATTATCTTTCAGTATGTTGTCATTCCCAATCTATATAACAGTGTTATGAGTGGTTTGGTTTTCTAATTTCAACATCTTGTAACATCACAATCGTTCTATGCTTTTCATTGCTACAACTCGTGTCTCTTCAAGTTTTGGTTATAACATAATTCAGTTGTTGCGATTCACATTGCTGTAACTCGGTTAAATTTCTTTTGTGCTGCAACTTCACTTGCAACTGCACTTAGTGTGTTTATTGTATAATTCTCTTTAGGTTTAGTCTTTAAAATTTTGGATTGATGTTATTGGATTAAAATATTAAATGAACAAACAATTAATTGTTACGACAACAGGTCACCAATAGGTCACAAGCACAAGTTTCATTTCCACAAGTGTGATTCCAATTTCCGCAAGTGTGATTCCAATTTCCGCAAGTGTGATTTTTTAATTCCTACAAGTGTGATTTCAATTTCAGCAAGAGATATTTCAATTCCTGCAAGAGTGATTTTGATTTCCGCAAGTGTGATTTTAATTCCCACAAGTGTCATTTCAATTCTCGCAAGTGTGATTTCAATTCCTGAAAGTGTGCTTTAATTTCTACAGAGCAACTTAGGACTTAGAATAGGTTGGTGAATTAATTAAAGTATTATAAGTCTTTGAATTGTGACATTAAAGTGCTACAATGTCATGGTCAAAACAACATTCTTTTTCTTAGATTGTGTGTGATAGTTTGCAAGTTCCATATGAGTCTCAGATTGATAATTAAATGTAAAAATCTTCATTTGCTTACTAAGTTAATTAGAAATTAATTGAAAGTGTTAGCACTGAGAGTGACACTTAGACTGCTGTAAGTGTAAGCCCAGTACCCATCAAAATGTTTAGAGTTGGATGAGTGATTATATTAAAAAATGGATCAAACTGATAAGGTTCAAAGCCTGATCTAATGCACGAAATTCCAAAGAGTATATTCCAGCAAAACGGGCTATCATATTCTCCAACCAACACATATTTGAAAGATGAATAGAAGAAAATGCAGAAAAACATCAAGATGAACAATCAATTTTACATCAGGCTTGATTGACACATTGATATGGCTGGAATTTCATTAATTAGGATCCTTCTAATCAAGAAATAAAGATTTGCTCCAAGAAGAGAAGCTTCACAAAATACACAGTAAATCATCCACTGCATAAATATGCTAACAAAGTTGTTGATAAATCTTTTATCAATCAATATTCCATTAGAGCAAGAATATAAAGAAAATGAACAAAGAAAGGAGCACAAGCCGATCTTTGACTACACAAGAATCCTTCATCCAGATATACCGAGTCTGAGAGTTTACAAAATAATAACAACCTTTTTCCTATCACTCCAAACCTTTCCTTATCAAAATCCACTTCCATATATAGTGAATCATATCTATATACCCTAAGGAGGTCGAAACCAAGGAGCTACATAGGATCCTCCTACATTTAGGAGTCTTGTTACAAAATATTCCAACAAAAGCATAACAAATTCCTATTTTTTGGGATCTTGTCTATTGAGATAAATGCCTTTTGAAACAGGTCATGCTGCTTAATTTGGAGATGGAACACATGTCCCTCATGTCCAAATAACTCTTAGGAGACCATTCAAACCTTCCCTGACAACTGGAAGCTTTCCCATAGCTCGAATTTGTCAAAATGTTAGAGTTTGCAACACCTTTGAAAACATGCGCTGCGAACTTCCCTGTAGGTGATGTTTTTATATTTTCTTGAAACATATGAAATGGTTTAGGCTGAGCTTTTGTCAGCAAGACAAAAACATCATGTTTTTTCTCCACACCAAATTTCAGAGGAACCCGGATTGGAATTCAAAAGTTATGGTCAAAACAATCCTCTGTTGTGTGATAATGCTTAAAAATTGTCATAAATTACCAATTTGTAGCGCTGGCGCTGCGAACTTTCTTGTAACATCCTATTTCACTTTTGAAAAGCTTCAACACCTCAAAACTTATTCTAGGAGTCCAAAAATGTTGCAAAAAATTCATTATCTTGATATATGACTAGAGGAAAACACTAAAACTACTAATCATGGTTTAAAACTCATAGCCATCACCAAAAATGTTGTAAAATGCACGAAAATAGAAACTTTGACCAAAATTGATGCTAGTTATGGAGGGTCAATGTATTCATCTTTTGGTTTTGGAGATTCTTCCGATAGCCACCTTGACCAACATGTATACTCATTGCTTGGCTGCTTTCTGTAATTTGTTATGACAATTGGCATGTGAAAACAGAGTGAACAAGAGTTTCATGGTTTAATGATAGAACTGTTTTCCTAGAGTCCACCTTGTCCAAATATTTATACACATCAATGGTATGAGATAGAGAACCTTTCAAGAAGGAGGAATAAAGGAAAAACTATTGAGATTTGTAATGAAAGGAAGACAATTGAAGCTTCTTGCTAATAATAGGGTTTCCGCAACATAGATATTAATTTGCAGCACTAATGAAGTATGCAATTTCAGGATGGGTTCTCAAATGATTTGACCATACACTTAAGGTTTGATAGAGGTCTCCTTCAATGGATTAAGATTACACCTCAAAATGATGCAGAAAATGAGGGTTTCAACCAATTATGGAAACAAAGGGTTTGCAATGCCAGTTCAAACTCAAATTGCACACCTCAAAAAGACTGTTAGAAGATATGTGAAATAATCCTTGAAAAGTGATTAAATGTAGGCTCTGAAAACAATGAAATCCTATTTGACACGATTCTTTAATTTCAATGATGACAAATGAATGAATGAGGTACTTAGAGTACGCTGCGAACTCTTCTAGTGAGTTGGCAACACATACACCCAACTTTGAATTGACACTTAAACAAATGGATGGTGACAAGAGGAACCTTGTGTACAACTTGGAGGTGTGACATGTCAAAGTAATGATCTAAAAAACCAAACTAAAGTGACTCTTTTTGACCCCTACAATTCTATGTGCTAACAAAAAGGTTCGTCATTTTTGGCGCCGTTGTCGGGGAACTGTTAAAAGAAAGTAGTGTTTTTTAAATTGTGTGGATTTTTCTTCACTTCATTAGAATAAATGTTATGATTTATTTTCAGTAATTTGTAGGATGATTTTCTAAGTCTTTTTCTATGCCCAAATATTGAGATCAGCAGGGTAGATTTATTATCTCTTCCAAAACCCCCCAAAAAGATAATAGTGCAGGTCAATCACAAAAGGGGAAGGAGAAACATCAACCAAATTACTTATCACCCACAACAAGTTCCCTTGCCAAAAATCAGCCTGAAGCATCTCCTCATGTATCAACGACTGTGCAAGGATCTTTGTACACCGAGATCCCATTTTCAGAGGAGAATATCATAGAGCAATATCATTCTGAAGAGTTCCTTTTTCATGAGGCACCTTCTGAAGCAGAGGACAACCATCAGAAAGAAATGCCACACAAATTTTTCAAAGAGGAACCCATGGATTTCAGATTCCCAATCAGAGAAACTGATGAAGATATTACCAAAATGAAGAACATCCCTCATTCCACCTTACAAAACTTTCATGGGCTATCTAAAGAATATATTTATACCTTCCACTTCAAGTTTGATTTACTTTGTAGAAGTTACGACTATGCGACAAGCACCCATAAATTGAATCTCTTTCCTACCACACTTAAGAACATTGTGTTACAATGGTTCATAGGCCTTAGAACGGATAACATCAAGTCATGGGACCAGATGACAAAGAAATTTTTGGAAAAATACCAAGACTACTGCAAAACCACGGAAAGAGGGGAAGAAGTCTTCAAAATGATGCAACATGGAGATGAGAGCTTGGAAGACTACGTCAAGCGATTCACTTACAACCTACAAAGGGAAAATCAAGGAGATGTGGCTCCTAAAACATGATGTGTATTATTTCTAAGAGGAATCTGAGATGGTTGTATATAACTCCTCAACTTTATGGGTGGGGGATACATCTCTCAGCTAGTATACAAGACTATCTCGGAACATTGTTGTAAGTATTCCAGAGGCACATCTAAAACAAGAAAATGAACAAGAGATATGTTGGAAAGAAAAATAAATACTACTGGAAGTGGAGTAATGAGGGAAGAAATAGGGAACATGTTAGAAGATTTAAAAAAAATATACTTAGGTCCCTGAGCTCCCAATTGAATACATTGCGGATGAAGAAGAAGCATGAGGAAATAAAACGAGCATTGACTATCTTTTTCCCAGAGTGTAGAACAGAGCATCTAAAGAGAGAATTTCCATTGGATCAGATTGAGGTATGTGGGATATGCAACAAGGACCATGAGACACATAATTGTCCATCCTTTCTTGGATTAAAGGCCATATATCAAAAAAATGAGGAGTCAAAACAATTATGCTACGCCTCTCAAAAGCAACCCTGGAAGCCTAAACCTCAAGATATGATCCAAGATCAATCACAATATTTCAAATCATATTGGACTAACCATTAAATGAAATATGCTTCTCAACCATGGGGAATGCCAACTCAATAATGGATATCTCCCCCTCCCAATTAGTTATGGAAACAAGGTTGGATAAATCCCACCATGGGAGGACCCCAACAAGTTATGACACAACCACCATTGCAACTTTTCCCCCCACCTCAGATGCAGACATCTACATCCACCCCTCCTTGACCACAACTACCTACACAACCTGTGCCTAACCCAAATCATGGGAGGTTATCCCAACCAATGAATTTTTTTGGACTTGAGACCTACCCGGCCTACCCAACTTACTCCATCTCTTCCCTGGACTATAATGATATTCACCTTAGATCTAGGAAGACTCCAACCAAGGAACGACCTCACATTAACATTGAATATCTAAATGAGGAGGTCCCAAATGAAGAATCAGAACAAAAAAATATCAGGAACCTTCAAAAAATGAAAACTCCCACCCTGCACTTCGATACCCATCTTATCCTGATAGGCTAAATCAAGACAAACCTTCTATACAACCCAAGTTTGATTTTTTAGGAGAACTCAAGAATGTGTGTGTCAAAATACCATTATTTCAAGTAATTAAGTATGTACCTATTTATTCAAAAGTGGTAAGAGAGATTTGTTTGAGGAAGCTCGATAGGAAACTAAAGGATCTCCAATTGTTCACGCCATGGGGAAACTATTAGACATAATGATTGGGGAAGTTCTCGCGACTAAATATTATGACCATGGTAGTCCAGTCGTTAACGTGAAAATAAATAATACACTTATTAGTAACACATTAATTAACTTAGGGGCCACCATCAATGTTATGACACATGAAAGCATGCAAGACTTAGGACTTATAGGCCTTAGGGGAACCCCCATTTTACTTTAGATCACTGATAGATCCACCAATAAAATAGATGGAATTCTAGAAGATGTAGTGATATCTATGGATTCATGGGAATATCTCGTTGACTTCATGGTACTACAACCCAAAACCTCTCTATGCAGGTATCCTATAATCCTGGGAAAACCATGGTTAGCCACTGTCGATGCTTATATCTGTTGTCGGTCAAGAAACATGACTATCTCCCCCACAGGAAATCCAATAAACAGTTAACTCTCTACCCTACTTCCAAAACCATCATAGAATTAGAAACACCAGTTTGGGTTGATGGAGAAGAAAGTGAGGAAGAATGGGAAACCCATACAGTCCTATACATATATCAATACCTAACCATAAGAGATAAAGCATAGGACTACAAAATCAATGATTTTATAGCCTCCTCCTCTTCCTAAAAAAACACACATATTCTTGAGCATATTATGAAACCAGAAACTCAACTTTCCTTAGCCTCCAAATCATCTCACCCATTAAACATGAACGTGTACAAGAAAAATACCAAGGATCCCTTATAGAAACCATAGAAAGTTTCCCAGGGAAAACCTTGAAGATCAACTAAGGACTATCTGAACAACAAAAAGAGCGATTGGTTCAAGTGCTATGGAAGCACAATGATGCCTTCGCCTGGGATTAATTTGACATGAAGGGGATCCACCCTGACCTATGTACACATCATATATATATCAAGGAATAAGTCAGACCCATTTGTCAACCTCAACGCCAGATGAACTCGACAATTAAATACATAGTCAAAGAAGAACTACAAAGATTGTTGACAACTAAATTGATCTATCCCATTTCTGATAGCTAGTGGGTCTCCCCTCTTCTCATGGTACCAAAGAAAAATGGTAAATGGAGGATTTGTGTAGATTATTGAGAACTAAATAAAGAAACACATAAAGATCACTTCCCATTATCATTTATTGACCAGGTCCTGGACACACTCTCAGGAAAAAAGTATTTCTCTTTGCTTGATGGTTTCAATGGATACAACCAGATCTAGATCACCCCTGAAGACCAAGAGAAAATAAGGTTCACCCATCCTTGTGGAAAATTAGTCTACAGTGTTCTACCATTCGGGTTATGCAACACCCCCGCCACCTTTCAACGAGTCATCATAGGTATATTCTTTGATCTCATTCATGACTACGTGGAAATATAAATGGATGATTTTACAACATACGGGGATGAATTTGATGAAGCATTAGCCAATATAGAAAAGACATTAATCAGGTGCAAGGAGTCAAATGTTTCCCTTAGTAATGAAAAGCGTTTCATGATGGCGACTGATGGCATTGTACTGGGACATTGTATCTCAGAAAATAGGTATTCAAGTCGATCCAAAGAAAATAAAGGTAATACTCAATTTCCCAACTCCAACTTCGTAGAAACATGTACAAATATTTATAGGATATGTTGGTTATTACCATAGATTCATTGAAAACTTTTCATGTATTGCTCATCCATTATTTTCCTTACCTAGAAAACATATTTAGTTTGTATGGACAGAGACATGCCAACACGCACTTGATGAATTAAAAGCCAAAGTATATAAAGTTCCTATACTAAGAGGGCCTGATTGGACCCTCCCATTCCAAATTTCCATAGATGCATCCGACACATCTATCGGAGCAGTCCTCAGACAACTCAAAGAAAAATATCCATATGCAATCTACTATGTCAGTAAGAATCTCTTTCCTACTAAACTGCACTACACAGTTACTGAGAAATATTTTCTTGATGTTATTTATGCAATTAATAAGTTTAGACACTTTATTACTGGATATCCTGTAATTTTGTATATTGATAATGCTGCTTTAAATATTTAATGAACAAACCAGTCACAAATGACAGGGTCACTAAATGGTTGCTTTTATTACAAGAATTTGATATTACTATTTTAGACAAACCAGGAAAAGATAATGTAGTGGCTAAATTTCTTTCTAGAATAAAATCTAATGAGAATGAACCTCCAGTGGAGGACCATTTTCTAGATGTAAACCTCTTTGCAATATCTACTAAGTCACCTTCATTTGCAGATATTGTTAACTTTTTGGTTGCAGAAAAAATTCTGCATTACCTAACCCCCAAAGAATGACAAAGTATAGTCAAGAAAAGTGAATGATTCTCATAGATTGATGGCCTCCTCTTCTGCATTGGATCTGGACTGATTATCAGAAGGTGTGTACGAGAGGATGAATTCCATGAAATACTAAAATACTGTCATGATGGACCATGTGGGGGCCACTTTGTTGATAAAAGGACTAGGTACAAAATATTCCACCAGGGGGATTATTGGCCTACACTCTTCAAATATGAAAAAGAATACATGAATAGGTGTGATAGTTTTCAACGCATAGGTAGACACGTGCGCAAACGAAATGCCACTACAACAAAAAATGGTGTTAGAACCTTTCGACAAATGGGCCATTGATTTTGTGGGACCAATAAATCCCCCATCTTGTCGTCACTCCTACATCCTCTTCTATGTAGACTATGTCACAAAATGGATGAAGACAAAGGCAACAAAAACCAAATAAGCAGTAGTAGAATTTCTCCATGAGGAAATTTTTGTAAGGTTCAGGATACCACGAGAGATAGTGAGAAATGGAGGAACTCAGTTCACATCATGACTTGTTAGAGATATGATAGAAAAATCCAAAATCAAGGATCGAGTAACAACACCATATCATCCATAAACAAACATACATGTAGGGGGGACTAACAAGATCCTTGAGGCTATCATTACAAAAACCATCATATTACATCTCAAGGATTGGGCCGATAGAATCCCTGAAGCCTTATGGGCCTACAAAACCACATGGAGGACTACTACAATATGCACACCTTATGAGTTAGTTTATGGAAAGAGAGTACTACTATCCATTGAAAAAAATATTTAAACACTAAGTACAACAATACAAATTGGTTTGGAACTATCAGAGGCTCAAAATAAAATACTACTCCAAATCAACGAGTTGGATGAACTATGGCAGGATTCCTTACATTGAGCCACAATGATACAACATCAAAAGGATAAATGACACGATAAGTTTATCAAGAAAAATAAGTTCAAGGCTGGATATTGGGCATTATTATTCAATTCCAGGTTGCAATATTTTAGAGGAAAGTTTCACACCAGATGGCTTGGTCCATATGATATTGGCACAGTCTATGATAGTGGGGCCATCAAACTACGCACTGTTGATGAAGATATGATTCCTTTGATGACAAATGGACATAGAATTCGCTTGTAACAGTGACCGCTATAACCATAATCCTTTTTGATGAAAATTACAAATGGATGCCCTGACAGTGACTTGGAACATATTCCTGCCGGGTAATTTTTGTTCCTAATTAAAAAAAAAAGCACGAAAACTAGCTTAGCTGGCACGAAAAAAAAAAAAAAAAACTACTCAGAGTAAACAAAAAGGGAACTTAACGGTTATGTTAGGATCCTTCTCAATAAAAACTTGTTTCATTCTAATAATATTTTTGCAAGATCCACAGGGGAGAATAATGTAGTTTCCATTTCATGTTGTTGCAACTACAATTGCTGCAATTCCCTCTACTGCAATTCTCCTTGTTGCAACTCCCTTTGTTGCAACGATTTTTATCGCTACAATTGTTGTTTTCACTACAATTACCTATGTTGTGACTCGTGTGGCTGCAACTTCCACTACCACAACTATTCTCATTTTCGTGACTCTCGTTCTTGCAAATTCCCCCCACATTCATACCCTTTGTGTTGTTCCCTTGGTTGATACTCCACCTACAATGCCATATTCATTTCACCAATTCCATTCCCATTCCCTTAACTAATACTCCACCTGTAGTCCTCCCACAAGTTTATTGATTTCACTTCTCCCATTCTCTTGACTACAACTCCATTACAACCTTCCTTCATTCCACATAACTCATAAGTTCCTTTTCATCCAAATCTCACTCTGCAACCTCATTTCTACGACGTTTATCATTGCAACTCCGTTGCAACCTCAGTTCATCTTCCAACAATCCACCTTTTCCCAGCATCACTGATGTTGTGACTCAAAAAATCACGATAAAACTCATCATTTGTGTTGCATCCTTGTTGTTGCAACTCTCGTTCTACAACTTCTTCCCTTTAACAAGTTTCAATTATTTCATTTTTTATTGCTGCATCTTCGTTGTTGCGACTCAGGTTGCTGCAACTCCGCTCCCAACTTCAATCCTTTTTTTTCTCTTTCCACCCACACCTTTCCCCTCCATCACACATATTGCTATTCATATCCCCACCATTAGGTACACTCCTAAGGTTGCAGTATCATTGCTGCAAATCACGTTATTGCGACTTCACTTGCAACTCACATTTCCGAGCATCGTTGTTCCTACAATTTTGGTCGATGAAACCAATAATGTCGACGCTACAATTTAGGCTAGAATTGTTGATGGGACTGCATCCTCCATTGTCAAGATTCGATCTGAGCCACACTCATAGACCTCTCAAGGTAAGTCATGGTAGGTATGCATTCCTATCTAAATTTGCAAGAAATATGTTCTAATGGAATGTGTTTAATCATTTCTCCATAAACAACCACATCTGAACATCATTACTGTAATCACCACTATGATAAACACCACCCCTAATTGCTACAATTCCAAACTCACCACCCCATTATTTGCATATCTCTACAAAATGCAAAGACTCAGAGTTAATAGAGGAAAGAAGCCATGGGTGGATCATTACTTCGTAGAGAGTCGAATGAACCAATGTTGTTAGACGTTTATGACAACTTCAAAGAAATCCTAGGACGATAAGGCTGTATGGAGTATGTTTTATGATTACTAGGCTACAATGACAAGATCATGCTATAATTCATCATGAACTACACAACAGAGTGCTCCATAGTTGCAGGAACACATGTGGAGGTCACAAAGGAGAGTCTGGCCAAAGTGACGGGGCTACCTCGAGGCAAGATATGGTATAGCCAAAAGACTTCACACCCTGAAATTACAAGGTAGTTCTTTCAACCAGGGGAAGCTTTAGTCAATAAAGGAACACGATTTGACCATTGATCATTACCTCATCCATGGGAAGATGTGGTTGTATTTGTTCAGTGTAACTTCACTTGTGAAGGACACTATGGCACCATTTAAATTCAAAACATCCACTTGCTTGACCATTTATGCCATAACCGATCGATCAATATGCCATATTTTCTATTTAGGACATTGTAGACAATGGAAATGCTTTTCAAAAGGGACAAGAACCACAGGAAGGTTGTATCTCATCACAGATTCATCAAATTACTGGTTGAGCATGTGTTGCAGAAAGAGGGCCTCACTTGGAACAATATTGTGCATCCACATGTTCTCCTCAATGAGAATGAATTTGCTACCCTTCAGGCAGCCGAGAAGGAAATTCCCACACTTTCGATTCCATAAGAGACTTTGGCTGCAACAACTTTTACAGACAATGAGGTCACGAATACAGAAGGAGCAACCATTGCAACTCCAAAAAATAAACCCAAGCGAAAAAGCAGGGCAAAATCCCACCATGACGCAACTCTAGTAGAGGTAGACCATGACAGTGATGTGGAGATAACAACCAACAAATTGATCACAAAGAGACTTCGAGGGTTTACCAAAATTCCACATTCCTTGTCAAAGAAACGAAGGACAAAGCATGAGGCTGCAACTCAACATAAGAGGCAAAAAAATTCCAAGCCCAAGGAGCCAGTCCATAAGGAAAACTAGGAAACAGAGAAAGTAAAATCCTCCCCTACTATAGAAGAACCAGAGGAGGATACTCACCTAGATTCCCAAGAACCAAACCAAGATACTCTCTGCAAGGGTCTCACCGCTCTCTTGGCAGAATATACAGATGATGAAGAGTTGGCAACCTCCACTAAACCACAAGAACCAGTGGGGATGCCTACTCAAGAACAAGCTCCAACACAATCTCCCAAGATTCAAGAGCTACAAATGGAAAAGAAAGAACACTTTGGAAGTATAGAGTTTAAGGGACAATTGGACGTACTCATCGACACAACAATCATCATAATTGAGGGAAACAAGCTAGAAGCAATGCCTCTTATTGAAACAACAAAAGGCACTCTTGATGAATCAATTGTTGCTACTCTAGAGGAAGATAAGCATACAATAGAACCAAAGGCCCCTACTGCCACATTAGAACTAGTAGAGGGACCTCTTGGGGAACAACCCACCTTTTCACGAGAAGAACAAAGACCAAAAAAAGTCGCAACGAGTGACTTCCATGAAGATGATCCTAATGCCACATCAGACCAAGGCCTGCACTAGTTGCAACCACAAGCTTCTAATTTGATCACTCTCATATGAGTAACCATCCCCCACTCTCTCCCCATATATGCCTCTTTAGTCAAAAAGAACAAAATGTCGAGGGTAAAAGTTTTAAGGCTTAAGATCAATTTGAAGATGCTCAAAGAAGAGCTTGAGGAATAAAAGGAACCTGACAAATTAGGTTACCTTTCAACAATTCCTCTTGTTGCAAGGGAACCCTTAACCTACTCATAGAAAAAAAGGACAACCTTGGGAGACAAAACAAGTAGTTGTCCAGGCTACATATTTTATGATGATTGACAAAAACACCCAAACAGAGGCAGAGACAGAAAAAGGCAGAGGAACTCCAGCAGAAGAGTATATCAGTGAAGAGAAGGCAACAATGAAGGAGGAAATCTATGGTATTAGTGACCCCCAGGGTCACCCTGACTTCTCTAACACTGAGTGATCATAGTTGCATGAGGACATGCAATAGTTTTGGGTTGGGGGAGACAACAGACACCTAAAATGGAATACTTTCAACACCCTTCTATACCTTTTTTCTTATCATTTTATGTTAATCACTTTCCTTTTTGATACTTCCATTATCTAGTTCACCTCATTTGTCACCAAAGGTACACATCCTATCCCATATGCCATTATTATGTTATTTTTGCATAATTTTTAGGAAGGAAATCATTACTATTAGTCACTAACATTGTTTCACAAGAATATAGTAGCTGCAACAACTCCTTGTTGCAACTCCAAGCTGACACAGTTTTAGGCGCAAAGCAAGTTGCTTCAATTCTAGGTACAAAACCCAACTGCTGCAACTCAAGATGCATTTGCAGTTGTTGCAATTCCAGACAAAACAATTACAACCACAAGCATGATTTTCATGTTGCGACTCCATAAATAGCTCACCAGCCCATTGGTCAACATTGTAGCTGGTAGTTGGGAGCCAACAATTGGGAAGCAATCTCCACGAGGGAAGGAAACAAAAGAAAAATGGGCAACTATGGAAATCGATTACCCATCGAGTCAACATACACCCATAATTGAAAGAATCATTGTAACTAGATGAACAAATGGATTCTCATGGTTGTCCATCCATTGTTTGTATAATTTTAGAATAGTAGATGTATTGTAAAAAATCCTCGGCTCCCTAAGAGATGAGGAAAATAAAGTATTGTAGAAATTACATTTCATTGTTATTGTATCTTTTCAAGCTACGATGATATAATTTTGGTTATGTATTTCTAGTTGCATGTTGATGTATCGATTGATCGTGTGATTATGGTTTCGTATCCTAGTACCTCACCTAAGGGGGTAGGGACCCCTCCTTAGTCAGGTATTTCCCGTAACAATAGTGTTAGAATTAAAATTTTACTTATGTTTAGTTGTTCTATTGATTAGTTGATTTCAATTACTATAATTCTAGGTCCATAACTTTATTCACATGTTGTGTATGTTTTCTGGTTTGTTGTTGTTCTAGAATCATAATATAACTCTTGTATTTAAGAATTATCTTTCAGTCTACTGTCATTCCCAATCTACAGAACAATGTTATGATTTATGAGTGGTTTGGTTTTCTAAGTTCAACATCTCGTAACGTCACAATCGTTATGTGTTTTTCATTGCTACAACTCATGTCTCTTCAAATTTTGGTTATAAAACAATTCAATTGCTGCGATTATTGTTGTAACTCAATTAGATTTATTTTCTGTTGCAACTCCGTTTCTTTAACTCCGCTTGCAGCTGCACTTAGTGTGTTTATTTTCTAATTCTCTTTAGATTTAGTATTTACAATTTTGGATTGATGCTATTTGATTAATATTAAATGAACAAACACGTAATTGTTGCGACAACACACGACTTTCATTATACTCAAACAAGTCACCAATAGATCATAAGCACAAATTTCATTTCCACAAGTGTGATTCCATTTTCCGCAAGTGTGATTTTAATTCCTGCAAGTGTGATTTCAATTTCCGCAAGAGTGATTTCAATTCCTGCAATATTGATTTTGATTTCCGCAAATGTGATTTTAATTCCCGCAAGTGTGATTTCAATTCTCACAAGTGTGATTTCAATTCTTGTAAGTGTGCTTTAATTTCTACATAGCAACTTAGGCCTTGGAATAGGTTGGTGAATTAATTAAAGTATTATGAGTCATTGAATTGTGACATTAAAGTGCTAGAAATCCATGGTCAAAACAACACTCTTCTTGCATAGATCGTGCGCGACAGTTCACAAGTTCCATACGAGCCCCATATTGATCATTAAATGCACAACTCTTAATTTTCTTACTAAGTTAGTTATAAAGTAATTGACATGTCTGTAATTTAGATTTACTTAGAGTGTAGGTCAAACCTTTAACAATCAAGCGGAGGCTTATGGCTTACTTCTAGGGTCCAAGTTGCTAAGGAGCATCAAGTGCAACAACTTAATATTTTAGGTGATTCCAAAAATACAATCGTATATTTCATTCATGGATCTTCCGTGAAGGATGCACATCTTGGTTCCATTTCCACACAGATTCAACACAGTTTAAATTTCATCCCTCAGGTCTCTTTTTTCCATATTTTTCGGGAAAACAATGGGCTAGCAGATCAACAAGAAAATTTGGCTACAAAATTAGCAAAAGGGGTAATTCTTGTTAATGGAATGTCCTACTTTACCAAATGCCTTAATTTCCTCCATCAAATCAAAGTTAGTTAGAAATATCTAGGTGGCATCCTCAAGCACGAGTACATAAGTCATAGTGACACACACCCTTTCATCTCATTACTCTTCCTTCATGCAACTATCGGTTTATGTTCTCCCTGCACAACTTCTCTTTTCTGATGGTGAGATATTTCAATTCATCAACATTTGGGTAGGTTGTCTTTGGGTCATGGTGTTTGTGTGGTTGGAATTAGACATCATGCCTTCAATAATGGAGCATCTGAAAGTGTCCTTTCTATTTATGAATCTCATCATTCAAATCAATGGTCAGGTAGTATGACCTGTGAGAAATTCAATATGGGTCAGCAGATGGGTTTATCGCAGGGAAGTTGGTTCTATTTTGGCTTGGGAGATAACAAAGAATGTAGTGGGTTCAAGTTTGAATTGGTGGATTTGGTATCCCAGGAGTTGCTTCTTGGTTCAGGTTTATCTAGGTCAGGAGATTGTGATCTTCATCTCTGGTTTCTGCAATGCAAGGCAGGGGTTCACCGTAGGGTAGTTGGATCAAGTTTGAATTGGTGGATTTATCACTCCAAGACTTGCCTCCTGGTTTGTGGTCACCCAAGTTAGGAAATTGTGATTGTTTGTCTTCGATTCGTGTAGTGCACAACCACATTCTCAATTCTATGGATTGTGAGAAGGAATGTTCTTATTTACTTTATTACTTGTATTTCCAGTTGGATGACCCTCGACATCCCTCCATAATTTGAAATTTTTAGTTCAAGGTCCGAGTTCTCAAGTTTCTTTCATCCTGGATATCTTAATTAGCACATGAAGGGTATGCAACATGCCCATGATGAGATGGATGATATTCATTTTGAATTGGACTCTTTCAAACTTAGCCCCCATTTATTTCTACGATGCCACTTTCATATCCGATGTTGAACACATCGTATACCTCAGTTGGAAACCCTCTTCCAGATTTGAACATGCCAACACATGGCCTAGAGAAGGAAGATTCGTATTCTAGGATCCCCCTAAGTCTAGTATTTAATGTATTGTTTCTATCTTGTTCCTTGGAATTTCTACATGATTTTCTATATGAGGCATTGTACAATATTCTGTGTTAAAGAAGCCTTGATGTTTTTTGTTGTAGTCAAGATAAGAAGCTCCTTCGGGCCCCTGAATTTTGTTCTATTTTTTTCTGGGCTCTTTTGATTGTATATTTTTTGAGCCTTGACCACACCTCTTTTGATAATAGAAATCTCCCAATTGTTGTAAAAAAAAAAAACATGCTACCCAACCACCCAAGCTATGAACTTGATACTTACTCAAATATTATGATTAACTATATAATTTTATTTTAGGAATATTAACATGGTAGACAAACCATATGTGTGGCATTTCCTCTACACATATCTCTCCATGAATGTGGCATATTCGTGGATTTAAAAGAGAGATAGTTGCAAACCTAAATAAAAAGAAGACTTGGATTGAAAATACACTTTTATATATACAGGAAAAAGCCATCTATGTATGGGAATGAACCTTAGCTATGATAATGCCTCTATGCATAGGAATACACTATAGTTTTTGTAATACGTCTATGCACAAGTCTCCGAAGATAGATAGTTATAGACCTTGTTATCCCTGATTTTCAGGGATAACTAAGGAGATGAGGTCTCGAGGCCCTCAGGTTGCAGACATGGAGTACTGGGATACAACTTGAACAACAATGTCCACTTGCACAGACAATGACCCACCTCACCACCAAAGATCCAGGTTCATCACGACAATATCCATCACATCAACTAGCTTTCAGAAGACAATGGGTCTTGCTCCATGAGGTACAAGTCAAGTATTATGGTGAGTATCATTTCAATATTTGAGGCATATGAGTTTTTTACATCTTAAACTACTTTGATTATGTAACGTTTGCTTGGAAATTATACTCTTTGCCTTGTTTCACTTTGGTGGTTGACATTGCACCCTAGTGAGTGGGTCACCCTTGGGGATATATTTGCTACTGGGAGGTCCTCTTGACGAGTCATCCTACCATTCCCTACCATGCTTGTCACTTTCCATACTTCATCCCCTCATATCCTTACCTTTTGGGATTTTTGGGTGTATTGACCCAAGAAGGGGTTGACCCTCATTTCATGGGAAGAAGAGGTTGAAGGCCCAGAGGATTGTAGCTGGAAAAATATAAAAGATAATCATGAACCTTCTAGATGCTTTCCTAGGAATCCCGAGGACAATGAAATGTCTCTCGTAAGAAACTAATGGGACCCATGAAAAATAACTAATAAATATGCCAACTAAGGTGGAGCATTTGTGGACATTATTTTTCATGCTTAGGTAGAAGCCCCACACATGTTTTCAACTTGGGGAAGCATGATGTGACCAGGGTAGAGTCAAGATGGGCACTATTTTTCATGCTTAGGTATAATCCCCGCCTTGGATTTAGCCTGGAAACATCTTAAAAGGCAATAAATGGGCTTGGAAAAAGGTTGCATTGAAAATGAAGGTGCAACACACCTTCTACAAAGGCACCCATAAATGAGACACTACAATCCCTTGTATGCCATGAACCCCATGCCCAAGAGTATTCCCACCATCCATTTCACTTCATCAACATGACTTAGACAAAGTTACGCTTGGGAAACACTCCTAAACTTAAGGTACAATTAACCCAATAGTTCGCTTTGTCAACTCTCCCATACCTAAACTTGGCATATTGCATAGGGTATTTGAGCACTCATTTATTTTGACGAGGTAGTTTGGATGTACATGCTTGGATGAATCTTTTATTGATTTTATTTACTCATCATGATTCATTTGAATTGATATCCTTGGAGGGTGTATTCATTGTCTTTGCAAGACCTAGTTGGTGGACAGAGTTGGAAGAACAAGCCTAGATTGGGCTTGAATCCCACATGTTGGATATCAGGTACCACATCCCGAATGATGATGATTTACCTTGGAGGATTTAGATGACTCTTTGGAAGACCTAACCCAACCTCTTACTATCCCAACGACTTACTCTTGGGGCTAAAACGCCATACAAAGAGGGCTTGATGTCACCTAGGGTTGATGTTGTGGTGGTAGAGTTGCTACTCATTGACACTTGGCACGATTTGGTGGGAGATGACTTGAGGAGGATATAACACATGAGAGGGAGGATATAGAAGCCCCAACGACCTCCACCTTCTACTCCAACTACTTACTCAAGGGGTCAAGACATCACCCTTAGAGGGATGACGTCACCTTAGGGTTTCTATTGTGCAATTTTTAAATTTAAATTTGAATTTTATATTGTAAAGGGGAAAAGTAAGGGTTGTTGTCCCCTTACTTTTTGGTTACCCTAATTTTTGTGGATAAACTTTCATTAGAGGTTTTTGTATAAATATAGATCATTTCTATCTCATTTGACATAGCTTTCCCATTGTGAGAAGGCTACATTAGCTGAAATTTTAACTATACTTGAGCATTTTTGGTATCTCTCTCTCTCGATTGAAAATGATTTTAGGTATACATTTTGATGAATGGATGAGCTAAGGTGGTGCACACCTCTTGGAGACTCTTGTTCTTTCTTATGGTTGGATTGTCTTGGTGAAACTAGGGTTTGATCTTGCAACTTTCTTGGTTTTGGTAAGGAAAATATGCACTCTTATTGCTCATTTCATAACATTGTTGGTTAAAACCCTAGGAGGAGTATAATTGCATACACCCTCCATCAAGTTCTCTTCATTTTCTAGTTTACAAGTATTTTATTGCAAGGTATCTTGGAGGAGTACAAGGGTGTACACCCTCCTTGATCTACCTTAAGTTTGGTTTGCATGCCCTAGGGAGTAAGAGGGTTTACACCCCTAGGGATATTGTTGATATAACTTGTGTTTTAAATACTCCATTCACCCATTTTTTAAAGGCACTAATCTGAAGTTTGCATCATAGCAATACATTGTTTACCTTGGTAAACGTGATTTAGTAAGATATCGATCTTGTTCAAGTTGGAAACTTTTAGTGATGCTTTGAGGTTGCTAAACCCTCTAGGGCATCTTAGTCTACTTAGTCTCTTGGGAGATAAAAATAAAGTAAAGCTACAACCATTAGGGCTGCATAAATTATTCTTTTTTTTTTTTTTCATAACTCACAATTCAACCGTCAGAAGTTGCTAACAATTTACCCCTATAATATACTAGTCATAACGCATCTTTTGGGTGGATTCTTTGTGATTTTTGGTGGCTGATTTTTCTGTTGTAACAAATCGTTTTCTACAGACATAAGGATGCAATTATATCTCTGTAGTACTTGTTTTTTACAGCCTCGTGTCATTTCTAAAGTCTTGTGCTTTTATACTAGAGTTATACTAATGTTTAGCTATCTTACCTCTTGCATCATTTCTTATA
>SNQJ01S0113653.1:0-10135 GCA_010110895.2 Picea sitchensis
TTTATGTTAAATCACTAAAAATATAAAAAGAATAATCAAATAGTTGAGTATAGTCCCACTAAAGTAGTTGTAAATTTAAGATCTATTTTGGTGAGTCGATGTTTGAATATCCAAGATTTTTTACAAATCATAATGGTATAAAAGAAATTTTGTTGGGAATTTATCTAGTTTGAGTATGTAGTATATGCTCATCCAATGAAAAAATTCTAAGTCTAAGGTAGAGTTGCACATTATGGATTTTGATATTAACACAAGAAGAGTTAAGAAGTAGTCACAATCCTTATCTATTAAGGATGAGTGTAGGGAATGACCTATTGATGAATGTGTGTAAAGATTTGCAAGGTTCAAAACTCAAGTAATCGACATTTTCAAGATTATGGCCTTATTCATGGTTGTTCTTAACAAAGTATCAATCGATTTTTGGAGCATACCAACTCTCATGAGAAACTACAATATCATGAGGAGTTAAGAGGAGAGAAGGAAATACCAAATATATAAAAGGAAAGCTCTAGTAATGAATCTTATCAACACCTATTACAATGGAAAAGTAACTTGAGATCAAACCCTACAAGGTGAGGTAGATGCAATTAAGTTTTGTTATTGGTTGTAGCATTTAGAAGTCTATTTAAATGTGCACAATGTACAAGGGGAGCATAAAACAACTTTGGCCAAACTCAAGTTATAAGTTCATGTATAGAATTGGTGGAAAAGATACATCGAGACACTTATGCTAGAATGAGAACCATCAATAACTAAGTGGTAGGTATCCAATAACCTCCTCAAGTCCCAATTTTTAACCTATTGGATATGAACAAGAACAGTGGATTTAGTGGCACTACCACTAGAGAGGCAAAGACATAGTGTACAAGAGTACACTACAAAGTTATGGAAGCAATCCATTTTATTGGGGAATCCTTCCAAGAAATTAAACATGGTTACCAAGTACTTGGGTGTTATTCACATCCACATAAGGATGCAAGTCATGATATTAAAGACCAATACCGTAGATGAGGCATGTGTATATGACTAATGATAAAGTTGGACCTCGCAACCATAATTAAATCTCAAATTCAAGTGGGTCTAGCATGAGTGTTTGTGAGAAAATATGGTTTCCTCTCCACCTAGGTTCATATCCCACGTCGTGGTAGGATTCTCTTCATGAGTGATTTACTAAATGTCATGTTCATAATGAGATTGTTGGCAAAGCCTTAAGGTATCATTTTTAGAATGAGAGGAAGTGCCTAGAGGGTTTCCATAGGATGTGTGTTTCGTGAAAAAAAATTGAATCCCAAGAACCACAAGTAGGAGCAATCCAAGAAAAAGAATATTTTAGGTGTGGACATGGGAAGGAGATAAAAATAATCTCAAATGTGGATGATAAAATGGTTTACACATCAATGAAAAAGCAGGTGAGCCTAAGAAAACTCCATGACAAAGAGGAGAAGCAGTTCATGGAGTTACTCCATATCAGAAAGAATAAGGTAGATTGTTTGTTAAATTCTAGTTAGTAGAAAAACCTTAATATGTAGGACATGTAAGTAAGATTAGTTTAGAGACGCATAATCACTCCCATCCATACCCTTTGGGATCGAAGAATAAGGATGTAGACTTAAGTTACCAAGATGTGTAAGTTTAGATTTATTATTAACCTAAATTTATGGATGAAGTGGGAGTTGATGTAGTAACTCTTGATGTGTGCAGTATAGTGTTTAGTAGTCCCTACATGTGTATGATAGATTCCATCTTCATGATAAGGGAAAATGAATACCACCTAGTCAAGGTGGTATTCGGTGGTATTCATGTACAATCTAAGAACTCCCTATTGGAAGATATTTAAACAAATTATGTAATATTGAGTATATGTATTATCTTAGAAATAAGTATACTACATATTTTGATGGTGTTTTGGTTAGGTACAATGACAATGATTCGGTAGGTGATGTGGATGATAGAGAGTCTACTTTTGGATTTTTTATCACTTGGGTTTTGGATCATTTGTAAGAAACAATATACTATTGCATTATCCATTCTCGAGGAAGAGTATAAAGGAGTATGTATTTCTACTCAATATTTTTTTTTGGATTCACTATGGTATCTAATGAGATGGGTTCTTGTCAATTGGGTTTAACCCACATACTTGAGGAATGATTGTTATCCTCCCCACCCATTTTCATTATATCTTAAATTATCTAATTGTATCTTCTTTTATGTGTGTTGTTGTTTTTTATCATTGAACTTCAACAAGAAATTTGCAATAACAAATATGATAATATGTACATTATAAAGTAAAAAATAACTAGTTGAATTAAATCATATTGTTAAATAAATAATTTTAGATATTATTTTCAAAAATAGATGATATATCCCTCCCATACAAAACTTTTTATTTCTAGTGCAAAAAAATAGAAGAAATGAATTGCTTTTCTATAAGTTAAAATAAGAAACAAATCTCAATACCTGTATTTCTGGAAGCATCCCAGAATTATATACAAAAACAATATTTGCTGCAGCACCAATTGAGTTAAAAATTTTGGTTGTCTTTGAGCCTGGAATTTCATAATCTCTTGATGAGTTGCTAAGACCTGCATATCCAAAAAAAAAACATATTAATAGTAAAAAACAAGTTTCTTATAGATTTTTTGTGGTCCAAATTTAAAATAATATATGTAAAAATTAATAGGAAAAAAAGGGATAGATAGATACCATCTTTTATAGATAATACAACTGTGACAATGATATATATGAAACTCAAAAATGTCGAAACACCAAGCCACAACCTTAGAGCTGATAAGTGTGGGATGCCAAATGTAAAAATACTACAAACAATTCCAGTAATTGTAATGCAGTAAGGTAACTTCAATATTCCTTCATTGTTGTAGAATGTGTATATTGCCTATACAAAAATAAACCAAATATAATCATTCATGATATACTATTTACAAATTATTTAATTCATATATTCATTATAAAACTAATCTTCCTTATGTTTATTCTATCCCAATATATATATATTAGCATTCTTAAATTTTTCATATATATATATATATATGTTTTTTTTTTATTACACAAATAATTTTTATTTTTAATTTTATAAAAATAAAATTATAAATAATCACTTAATATTAATATTATTATATTATTATCCAAATTAACATTTTCATGGTTATATATTTTTTTATTCATAAATAAAAATGATATTTTTTTAATTGATCATACTTAAATTGAAAATGCAGAGTATATCATTAGTTTTAAAGGAATCGATATCCTCATCATAATTAGGAATAAAAAAATATCATTAGAAATAAAAAAAAATACAATGTTGTAGGTGATATTCCATGTCTTGCTACTCACCTTGGTAGCTTCTCCAGCCAAAATAATAAAACCAATGTTATTCATGAAGAGGTTCGTATATTGTAGAGCCCATGTACAGTAATACATGTTGTCACCTACAACATGCAGTAATATTTTCAGTCACAATATTAAATATATAAAAAATTCTTAAAAATATATAATTAAATTGCATATAATAGTTACACGTAATCAAAGTGCATCTTTTATTGCTAATGGAATTTTCTTGACAAAAAACATTACTAATTCACAATATTTATGTTTGAAAATTTCTATTTATCAACTACAAATGACAGAAAAATGAAAAATGAAAGTTCCAAAGCTTCATTTTAATATCACATTGTAGATGAAGAAAGGGTTATACGTCATCAATTCCATCACATTAATACACATATCAAATATTTAAATTTTGTTTTTATTTTATTATTGATCATAATAAAGTTATTAATATATAAGATTGTATCATTTAATTAATTAAATATAAAAAAAAAATTATCAAAGAAGTTTTATTTAATGAAATTTTTGTTTTTGTTTTTTAAAATATACTTTTAAAATCTTTTTTTCTCTAAATAATTTTTGACATTTTAAATCTTTTTAATTATATAATATCAACCATTTTTATGTTGTTTTTCAATTATTTTTTAATGATGTTTTATTTTATTTTTTTTAATATTAAAAATATTAAAACCTATAATTTGAACTCTTTAACATGATTGAAAATGATATGTTTCATTTATTTTTTCGAAGTTATAATGTTCATCTAATTATATGTTCATGATGGTATGCATTTTAAATTATAATTTAAATATTATTTTAAAACATTTTTTAAGTGCATTACTAATAGTTATAGTTAAATAATACTATTTTTATATATTTAATAAAAAAATACATATTTAGAAGCTAATTATAATTTGTTTTTTTAAATGTTTTTTTTTTTTAATTTTCAAGAGAATTGAGGACTTGAATTTTAAATGGGATCTAGGCACCCCAACAAATAACCAGGTAGAGGCATATACTCTCTTTAGGGAATCAAGGGTGCAATATTCTTAAATGTGAGAGTTTTGAATTTCTTTGGGGATTCCTTTATCATCATCCAATTCATGAATAGTAACAAACCTCTAATTGATAACACACTTGTCATAATCATTGCAAGAATCAAGAAAGAACTATACAAGTTCAAGAAAATCGAGTTTCTTCACATCTCGAGGAACTTTATCATGGAAGCGAATTCAAAGGCCAATGGTGCCTCCAACTTGGCAAAAGGTATGTTAAAGAAAAATGGGGCAGTAGAATGTCATGCCATCACATGGTATTAATCTCTCCAAACTTTATTACATGACAATCAAGCCTATGGTGAAGATACATCCAATAAACAATTATGATATCAAAGGGACAATCGATGAGGCATTAAATCGAGTCTTGCCTCCGCACATGCCTGAGTTATTGACATTCAATAGCTTTGGATCCATGGAGATGTGTTTTGCTAATGTAGTTGGGATATTGGGAAAAGAATCATGGTTGGGTAATGAAGTTAGTTGGTAGGATCATAGCGAACTTTCTTGGAGTGCAATCCCACCTTAGTGAAATCAGGTATGCCATCATCAGTTTTTATAGAGTGTGGATGTAATTGAGCTTTGAATTTGGGTCTAGTTTTGGGATTGTAGACCTTCTCCTTTAGGGTTTGGAGGCTTTGATTTATGGGTTCTTTGTGTTTGGGGAAAGCTCCCACTCTACCTTGCTTTCTAGTTGGAATTGTTGTGAAGTTTAGGTCTTTCAATGTAACCCAAATGTTTTGGTTATGTTGTCTTGTTTTGTTTGGTGGAACTTGTTAATGCTTGGGAATTTTGCTTACCCCCTAGTTTGAATGAGTTCTAGTGTTTTATTTGGTATCTAGAAATGGTATTTCGAGAGTGGGTTCCCCCTATCAACCTAAGATTCTTTACTTTCCATTAGGAAAAATATTAGTCTCCTCTATAGCAGTGGCCTGGTGTGATTGGAAGGTTATATGATGAGTTTGGATTGGGAATTCAACCATCAATTCATGTGTGCTAGAAACATGGATGATATTGGTCATCAACCTAGTTGTCAAAGAGACATTCATGAAATATACAATGTTCGTGAATGCCAATTAAACATCACAAATGAGAACATGACTTCCATTTTCTCTATCACTTCTGAAGTTCATGATTTGAAACATTAAGAAGCTTCTCATAATAAATAAAAAATGTGAAAATTATAATGAATAATCTAGTATAGCAAAATAAACAAATTTAAGTACTAGAGGGAAAATGGGGCATGCTTTGAATCATGGTGAATCTTAGCAAAGGCATTACATCCAACATGACCTTTTTAATGGGTTTGGTTCTTGTGGAATATGAGGAAGAAAAAATAATGCATCACATAATGCACACAATGAATTTGGACAACTAGGTCTCTCCTCTTTCCAACCAAACCCAAGATAATGCTATGTAA
Source organism: Picea sitchensis (assembly GCA_010110895.2). Lineage (NCBI taxonomy): Eukaryota > Viridiplantae > Streptophyta > Pinopsida > Pinales > Pinaceae > Picea > Picea sitchensis. The sequence goes on from SNQJ01S0113653.1 coordinate 5,821, forward strand.
AATCACTTGTTTTACGAAATTTGTAGTTGTCTATGTTTTGTAATTTTGCTTTATACCTAAGCATTTTTTACAAAGTATACTTCACTAGCTATCCTCTTTATATGAGTTTTGTAAGCAAAGCAATAAAGCTTTATAGCCTAGCATATGTTGGCGGGTTTCTCTCAACCATTCAGGGGCACTTCTTCTAGTGCAAACCATACTTGTTTTGTTTTTGTTAACAATAATAAAGTTATATATTTTATTTTATTTTATTTTTTATTTAAAATGCTATGTTACAATAAAACACTTTATGTAAATTTGAAAAATAAAATTAAAAGACATTATTTAATGTTATTTTTTATATAATAACTTTATGTGAATTTGAAAAATAAAATTAAAAGACATTATTTAATGTTATTTCTTATATAATAGTGATTCACATAAAAATAAAATCCAAACAATAAAGAATATAATAAAGAATATATTAAAAATATTATTTTCTATGATAAAGAATATATTAAAAATATTATTTAATATTATTTTCTATATTATAGTGATTCACATAAAAATAAAATCCAAACAATAAATAATATGGTAAAAAATATATTAAAAAAATTCGTTTTGAAATAACAATATATTGATATTTATTATTAATATAAATTTTCAAAAACTAAAACATATAAATATAACTCCTCATCAAATAAACACTTTTTTTAAAAGCATCTTAAAATTATTTAACATTATTGAATATCAAATTAAATAATATTAAATATTTCAAATATATCATTTTTCAACAAGTACATCTTCATTTCAAAAAGTATGTTTTTTTTATTATTCTCCTCACTTCCAGTGCCACTTTCATATGAAAATGGGACGAGGAAATAATATAGAAAACATCTTCATTTCAAAAATGAGAGTGAGCTTCGGATGGGGTGTCATTGCGGACCAGGTGTCATCCGGATCGGATAGGAGGCGGCCAACAGCCACATGACCGGCGCGTGCCACACCCTCCCGCCACCACCATGCATTTAAAACTGACTTGCACTAGCCAAGGCGCCATTAATCTCAGTGTGCCTCGCCTAGGCTATATGTCATGTCGATGGCTCAAAGCCATGAACCATAATTTACTCAGCTCATGTGCGCTTTCCTCTATTAGCGTTCTCGACACCATTAACTCCACCAGGTGCATTCGCAGTTGTATTCATCCTCAGTCGAGTCCTCCTGCGAATTGCACTCCTCCCAGCTGCTCCTACACCACCTCTACTTCCTCTCGGCGCTTGCGAGCCCTCATAGTGTCTCAGACATGCCGAGACAAAGGGGGAAATCCAAGCGTAGCTCGACTTGGCAGCCCACCCAACCGCACGTGGCTCTTTGACCCCCGCCTATACCATTTCCCATCTATTCACCCTCATCACCTTCCTCGCCATCATCTATGTCGCTGTCTGGTAAAAAACTTAGCAGTGTCCCGCCCCTCTCCTCGCCCTTCGCAAGCCGACTTGAGTGGTTTGATCTCTCAGGCAATTCTTTGGGTTTCATCCCAGGGCCACTCTATGATTTGGCATCCACCTCACAACCAATTCCTATTGTTCCACCCAACTCGTCGATGAACACACCAGCCCAACCATGGACCACAACTAGCCAGCCATGGACCACAACCAGAACCTCACTCCTTCGCAGACTCAGTACCAGGCTCACAATTGCAAGACAACCTTGCAATTATGCAAAGCCTGGTCTTTGAATTACGCCAGGGCCTAGACAACCTACGATTCTGGATGGAGATCCTGGATGGGAAGGCAACATTGCTCCTGCAAATGTTCTCAGCACTGTAGGGTGCATGCCACTCAATAGATGGAGACGAAGACGCTACAGGGGTTGAGCCATCGATTCTTACGACAATTATGCATGTGACTATGGAGGGGGAAGGCACACCAGTCGAGGAGGAAGCATAACCAGTCGTGGACCCAACGACCAATGCCACCTCCCTGGACGCATCGCCACACTACGAGCCCACCACATGATTTTCACAGGTGTCTCTATGCATGGTTAGCAGGGTGTCTGACTTTTATTCTGCCTCATAGGGCCTATAGTCATATTTTGTCTGTTGCTTTTATGTCAAGGTTAGTCGACAAGTCAATTCAGTCTCCCACAGGGGACTTGAATTTTTATATTTAGTCACTATAATCTCTATGACTGGTATCTTAAGACTATGGGTTTTATTTTGATCGACTGGCTGAACTGGTTTCCTTTTGGGGAAATTCAGTTTCTACAATAAAAAAACAAATGATGATACTGGAATTGTTGCTTTTTGAAGGCTTTTTATACAATCTAACTTACAAAAAAAAATGAAAATAAAAATGGGTGGAATAATAGAGAAAACATCTTCATTTCAGAAAATTTGATTTTTTTATATCTATAAATTATTTAAAATAATTATTTTCAAACAATCATTTTATAATCCTCTCAATAATGATGAGACTCTTTTAAATCCTTTTATAACCCTTACAATAATGATGAAACTCTTTTAACTGTAAAAAAATTTCTCATTATTAAAATTAAATTATATAAAAAAATACCATAAAATTATTAAAAAATAAAATATTATATATTTAAAATAAATCATATAAAAAACACCATAAAATTATTAAGATACAAATACAAATATATAAAAGACATATAACAAAGAATAGCTTCAAAATTTTGAGAAAAACATATATCAAAGATCAAACTTGAAAAAATAAAAATAAAAACTCATTTAAGTACTTCTCCTAATGTATTTAAATTAAATTATATAAAAAAAATACTATAAAATTATTAAAAAATAATAAAAACATTTTATATTTAAAATAAATCATATATAAATCACCATAAAATTATTAAAAATAATTAAAAATAAAATAAAAGAAAATATACCCCGGATGGGGTGCCACGTTGCACGATGGAGCCACGCAGGATCAGGCCGGGACGCGGTATTAATGCATCTACCGGCCACCATCCCCTCAGCCTTTAACATCCCATAGACCAGCACAGCCACATTCATGCGATGAGCCCCTTCGCGCAAGGGAACAATACTAGACATCAGCGCACTCAGCAGCAAGTTTTAATGGCTATGGCGGTCACGCCAGCCCTCCTCCTTTTCACCCAAATCGACAAAGCAGAACGACATTCGCCCTCTGCAGCATCCACTCCACTGGAACAACAACATTTCAGCAACATTTCATCCACTCCACTAGAACAACAGCAGTACTTTGTGGCCCCGTTAGAGCTCTGGAGCAGAGCGACCCATTTGAAAGGAACCCTGGTCATCTACGGGATCCCCATCATGCCCAGAGCGAGAGGGAAGCCGTGCAGGGGAGCCGCCTGGTACACGGCCGAATCTCGACGCCAGAGACAAAAGAAATTTGAGCAGGCGATAGCAATGGCAGCCATCCGAAGGCGCAAGAAACCAAGAACGCCTCCAATGGTGTACGTGGAAGAAATTACCCCGGAGGATGACTTGCAGAGCTTCCCTGAGCACACTCTGTTCACAGTGCCGAATAATTGGAATCCACCTTCAGAGTTTGGTTCAGACAACAAGCCTCCGCCTGCGAGCATGTCGCTTGGTCCCAGAGCTACCAGCCTAGAGGAGCATTACACCACCTGCTATATAGAAGAGGAGATTCCACCTAGCTCACCCATGGAGGCAGCGCTACAAGCCCACAACCAACAGGTGCATACACATTTCGACGCAACAGAGACCATTCCCCTAGCGTCCATCAATAGCTACGGGCAGGAGCAGCCACTCTTCACTGACTCGAGGCACCTCACTCTCATTTTCGAGCTGAGGAGTCTGTTGGATGACCAGGTCTTTCACCTCGCCCGAATTGACCAAAGACTCGACCTGCTCTTTGCGGCTCACTCAAGAACTCTTCCAAAGCGGCAATGCCCAACGTGCGCGCAGGCTTACGCGCTTCCAACAGGGTGGCGACAGCACGAGGACGAGGACAAGCACGCAAGCTAAAAGGTTCAATGATGTTCGTGGTTAAAAATTGTTTTTTCTGTTCTGAATTAGGCTTCGGTCCAATTAGTTCTTAGTTTTCTTATAACCAGTGCATGGCATATAGTTTAAACTTCATGAGTGATGGTCCTGGTTTCCTTCGGGCAAGACGACACACTGTTAATTTTGTTAGCTGGGAAACACATGGCAAGAGATGCCCAGCTATCTCGGTTTCCTGTTTAGGCGAGACAACTGACATCGCAAATAGTTATTGTATTTTGCTTATGCTAATATAACAGGTCCCATCCTTTTTACTTATATATATATAAAACAAAGAAAAACTTCAAAATTTTGAAAAAAAAA
>SNQJ01S0113653.1:49948-64184 GCA_010110895.2 Picea sitchensis
AATAGAGAAAACGTCTTCATTTCAGAAAATTTGATTTTTTTATATCCATAAATTATTTAAAATAATTATTTTCAAACAATCATTTTATAATCCTCTCATTAATGATGAGACTCTTTTAAATCCTTTTATAACCTTTACAATAATGATGAAACTCTTTTAAATGTAAAAAAATTTCTCATACTGTATTTAAATTAAATTATATAAAAAAATACCATAAAATTATTGAAAAATAAAATAAAATATTTTATATTTAAAATAATTCATATAAAAAACACCATAAAATTATTAAAATACAAATATAAATATATAAAAGACATATAACAAAGAATAACTTCAAAAATTTGAAAAAAACATATATCTAAGATGAAACTTGAAAAAATAAAAATAAAAACTCATTTAAATACTTCTCTTAATGTATTTAAATTAAATTATATAAAAAAAATACCATAAAATTATATGTTATTTTTGGGATTAAATGTGTAGTGTAAGTAATTAATCTATGATCCATATTCATGAGTATCTCATGATTTGAATAGTCCACTTAGCACTCATTGCATCGGGTGTAAGTCATTAATCTATGATCCATATCCATGAGTATCTCATGATTTGAATAGTCCACTTAGCACTCATTGCATCGGGTGATGCTCACAGGGGTGAAGAAATGGGATTGAAACCAACGAAATGAATCACATAGCATCAATAATCACTTACAGGGCTTGCACCCGGTAACCAGAACTTCCCATGTGGTCACCCATCCCAAGACGCCTCTGGCTCAAACACACTTAATTGTGGAGTTTTCTCCACAATCAAGCCCACTTAGCTTGCTACCCCATTTACACTGTGGAAACCCCTCTATACTTATACCATAAAATTATTAAAAAATAATAAAAACATTTTATATTTAAAATAAATCATATACAAATCACCATAAAATTATTAAAAATAAAATATATAGAAAACATATAACAAAGAAAAACTTCAAAATTTTGAAAAGAAAAACATATATTAAAGATCAAACTTTAAAAAATAAAAATAAAAGCTCATTCAAGTACTTTTGCTTTAGCCTCTACGGAATCCATTGAATATCGCTTTGTTTGTCCCCTAGTAGGGTCCCCTACGGCTCCTTTCCTTAGTACATCATTTACCTCACTTAAAGATATAAGGCCTTACAAAGGATGCCTTCGGGGTTTTTAATATTATATTAATAATTTTTCTATTTAAAATAATAATAATAATAATAATTCAAATTGAATTATTAATTATATTTTTATTTTTTTATAAATTTCATATTTCTATTTTTGTATTTATTAGTATTTGTCAAAGGTCTGGTGTCTAGTACTATAGTGTTCAGTGGTTGATCGTGCATTTGATTATAAATTTATCCATATTTATAATATAAAACATTATATTTTATATTTGAAAAAAAAAATTAAAGTTAAAACATATTTTTTTAAATTTTGTTTTTAAATTTTAATTTTTTCTTTTCTTTAGATTATGGGAATAGAGATAATTCCTATTCCTTCAGTGTGACGACCCGACAGGGGGGTTGATCGTGCATTATTTGAGCTTTGATTATAAATTTATCCATATTTATAATATAAAACATTATATTTTATATTTGAAAAAAAAAAAATTAAGTTAAAACATATTTTTTTAAATTTTAATTTTTATTTATTTTTTAAATAATTGTTTATTTAACTTTTAAAATTAACTTTTTAAGTATAAGTAAATAATTTATTTTAAAGATTATTATTATTATTATTATTTTAATTTTAAAATGTGTAATGTTAATAGTTCTTAACTTCTACTCACTAATCAAAAACCATTTATCTAATTACTTGTAATAATAATAATAATCTATTTTTAAGATTCCAACCAAGCTAGATACCAAATTGGTGTATAAGATCGCTTTGTTTGTGGGAGAAGGGATTCATGATTTGACTCCTAAAATTTAGGAAGGTGTACATACTCTACCCCATGTGAATTTGAACCTAACCTTAAAAATTGATATAACCCATAATCCTTATAATATCAATCAACCACTAACCTTACCCATGCCTGAATTCTTGTAACATCAAGTCACACTTACTCGACCAAACCACCTAACTCAACATATCAATGCATATATTACATAAGATATTGCAATAATAATTTTTATTTAAATATAAGTGTCTTACCAAACACCTTACCCTTCTTTGTCAATTATCAATAGCATATTATTGTTAAGGTGTCTCTTCGTTAATATCTTGTTTGCATTTTCTTAATACTTATTGGATTAATCCTTTCGTCTTATGATTTGTTAATTTCACGAGGTTGGTTTAACAAGGTTTATTAGTGGATCACCCTTAGGATAATTAATATTTTATTTAATTAATTAATATTACGCATACTAATTATCAATTTAAAAACTTATTTATTAATATTTTATTTAACTAATTAATATTACGCATACTAATTATCAATTTAAAAACTTATTTATAGAATATAAATGATTATATACTTAAATATTATTACAAAAATTTTAATCTACATACAAAATAGCTATAAACATAAATTTATTTTCATAAATAAATATATTATACTTAGATATCTAACTATACCACATCAACAACATTTCAATATATATAATTAGTTCCTTTTCACAGTCAAGATGGACTCCATGAAGGATGATATGGGTGACCAAGTTTGATCAAGTTTTTGTGCTTGCATAACTCACTCATAGAATTGTTCTCTTTGCGTGACTAAAGTGCACGATGTTACCCTATAACTCTGTAACTTCAACTCTTTTGTACTCATCTTAAAATTCACCATGGGTGTCGCTAGTGTATCCATGGGAGAGATAATCTCAACTCTCTTTAGTGTTGTCCCACTTGGTTCTTTAATCGTAGGAAAAAATCCTTCAAGCAAGTATTGTCATCTACCTTGTTTGCCCCTAACTATGCTTCTCTTTTTCAACCTATCAGGTGTTTCATTGTAGAGAAGTTGGTAGTTTCCCCAAAGGTTTTACTTCATTAAAAAGCAACAAATTATGTTTTCATTCACTCACTTTGGGTGGCTACCACATAATATTGGGTAAAACATAATATATTTTACTTAATATTTCCCCCACCCCACCCTCTTAGAGAGTGGGGTGGGGGAAATATTAGGTAAAATATATTATGTTTTACCCAATATTATGTGGTAGCCACCCAAAGTGAGTGAATGTCGATTATGTTTTATCCAATATTCTCCCCCACCCCACCCTCATAACATAATGAGGTTGGGTGTGGGGGAAATGTTGTGTAAAACATCACACCCCCACCCTCATAAGAGGGTGGCGAGAAATATTGGGTAAAACATATTAGAGGGTGGGTGGGGGTCGGGAGAAATATTGGGGAAAACATATGTTTTAGAGGGTGGGAGTGGCAGGAAATATTAGGTAAAACATATTATGTTTTCCCCAATATTTCTCCCCACCATTGTTATGAGGGTGGGGGTGGCTGGAAATAATGGGTAAAACATATTGAGGGTGAGGGTGGGGGTGGAAGGAAATATTGGGTAAAACATATTGAGGGTGGGGGTGGGGGTGGGAGTGGGGAAGAATATTGGGTAAAACATATTGAGTGATCCAGAATCAGATCCATGAACCTGATGGGGCTCAAAAAGGCCTAAAAATCAAAGTTCTCAAAATGGCTTCAAAACAGACGTGTGCATGGGCCTCGTTGATACAAACCCAACTCAACTTGAACGGGCTCAAATGGACGTCGTATGCTCCTACTATCACGTTCTGTTCATTTTGCCAAACAAGCAAAAAAAAATGTTGATTGTATAGTCCATACAGTGCCACATGGCAGCTAACTATACAGGTCGTATGACCGTACAGCTGACGTGGCAACACAGTTGACAGATTCTGTACAACTGACCTGGACCAACTAGGAAGTGACACGTGTCACCACTGGAAGGGTGACACGTGGCACACTCGTACATGTGCCACATGGCCCTACTGTATGGTGACACGTGGAAGGGTACGATGCCGACAGGGAAGAAAGGTGGAAGGTACGGATTTGACAGGGAAGACAGGTGGCAGGTACGACACTAACAGATGGTCCAATCGTTGACTGACGCATTGAAGATATTTTGGATGAATAGGATGGTGCCACGTGGCATCCAGTGGTTGGTCATTCGGTTTATGGAAAAATTATGGAGCTTACCGGATTCGAACCAGAGACCTCTCCCACCTAGCAAGTGACTGGGCAAGGGTAGATACCATTGTGCCATCGTGTTACTTGTTATATCATGGCCATGATATAGTATATAAAGTGTGTTATATGGTAATATGGAGGCGGAAGGGGGTTGGGGCTAAGCCCCAGCCTGCAGGTATTATTATATGTTATGACCACCGAGTTCACGGAGGGCGCTCCATTCCAACAATGCACGGGCACGAGGCCACAGGGATTCAGACCTAACTTCTAGCGCACATTAAGCCATATGACCTGGACTGTAACCACCTGCTGGGTGCATATTTGGGACCCACGGTCCTATTAAATAACGCCATGTGACCAGTGTTTTCAGGATGAGGGCCAGCGCGTAGCCCCTAAGGGGCTGGCGCTTGGCCATATGGCATAAATATGACCCTGCATAGGGGGAGGTGTGCAATCCAGGGTGCTAAGTCCTATATTTATACAATAAAGTGGGTTTTCCAACTATAGATTAGTGGATTTTTAACGATTTTATGCCTGTTATTGGAGATTTTTGCCCATTTTTGGGGGACATTGGGCCCTTTTTTAGGCCAGATCTTGGGGGGAATTTGGGATATGGTTACCAACCCCATATATATATATATATATATATATATATATATATATAAACCAGGCCTTCTTGAGGCCATGGGAAGAGATTCATAGTAGGATTACGCTGAAGAAATGCAAACCAAAGCCATTTTTATGCAGGGAAGTTGTTGAGGAGCACAGCTTTGCGGGCCATTTCTGGGAGCTCTGGTCATCTGATTTGAGTGTCGTTTCTTCTGTTGGGTTCTTAATATCTGAGAGAACAAGACCAGATGAGTTTTGTAACCTTTTGGAAATGTTGTGATGTACTTATTGAGCTTTGAATATAAATAAGAAAGCCTCACCCACTAAGACAAAGGCCCGAAGACGTAGGCAAGATTGTCAAACTCTGTTATCACATTGGTGTTATGGTTTGTTGTTGTTTATTTCTTCATTTAAGTTATGTACATGTTTGTATGGTTGTGATAACTTCTCATATCTTCTTCCTCTTTCTTTAAGCTTCCTTAATTGGTTAATGAACACATGCATAATAACTCAACCATAGTCATTTAAAGTAGCTTTTCGGATCAAGTGGTATCAAAGCTAGTTGACATTTGGATTTGAGTTTTGCATGTTAACTAGGGAAAATCTACTTCATGGTGAAGGCGAGTTTGTTGAAGAGAATCCATTAATTGGATTGAGAAAGAGAATTTCTCAAAGCGCGAAGATGGCATCGGAAGAGGGACTTTCTCAGGATGAGAAAGAGTTTTGAAAAACTTTCTTCGCCATGTCGGAGATGATGAAAGTTTTGTATGAAGATTACTTGGAACGAAAGAGACCAGTTCTTGGTGAATATTCAAAGGGAAAAAGTAAAGAAGGAGAGGATCCTCCTTAAATTCCTCCTTCACCTCCATCATCACCTCCTTCTTCTCCTTCTTCTTCAAGTTCAAGTTCTAAATCCAATGCAAAGAAACATGTTCATAAACATAAGAATGAAATGTCATTATTAAAACTTGATGTTAAATTCGAATTACCCATATATGATGGTGAAGTTAATGCAGAGAAACTTGACGATTGGGTCTGACAGATGGAGGTTTACTGCAGTATTGTGCAACAGATCAAGGATGAGGCCACACAAATCAAGTTGGTATCTTTGAGACTTGCAGACACATATCTCATCTGGTGACAAATTAAGTTGCAAAATGGAACGCAACAAGTGGGTAATGTATTTCCATCATGGAAAAGTTTCATTTCTGCACTTAGGAAACAATTCTATCCTTTGGGTTATAAAGAGAAAGCATTAATTAAATGGCAAGATTTAAAACTAAGAAAAGGACAAACAGTGCAAGAATACACCGATGGTTTTTGTAAAATGGCATTGATGTTAGATATCCCTTTACATACCCAAGAATCTCTTATGAAGTATATAGGAGGTTTACCTTCACACATTAGAAACATTGTATTCATGTTTGGACCCACTAACCTTGATGAGGTTTATGTTCAAGCAACATATATTGAAGCAGGGAAAACATGTGTATCAGGGGAATCATCTTCAAGGAAATAGGACAAGAGGAAATGGCATGGAAAGAAGTCAAATGCAATGACGAGAAAGGAATAGAGGCCCTCTTGCAAGCATTACAAGAAAGAGGGGCATGATGAGGACCGTTGTTGGTAGTTGCATCCTGAGAAGAGGCCAAAGTGGTTCAAGGAAAAGAAAGGGAGGCAGACAATTGCAACAACAACACGATCGACAGACTTGGGATCAGATTCAGGTGATGAATCAAAGGTCTCATTGGTTGGTATGATAGGTAAAATTGGTGAAGGAATTGATTGTAGATGTAACTTGTTTCATATAAGGGTCATCATGCGACACACTAAGGTTGATACATTAATCGATAGTGGATCTCAATCTAACCTAATCTCATAAGAATTGGTTAAGCAATTGGGGTTAAAAACACAGGTGCATCATAAGCCATACACACTTAAATGGATAAGCAATCATCATCAAATGCACATAACCAAGTAGTGCACAATCAAATTTGCAATTTCATCTAAGTATGTGGACGAGGTAACATGTGATGTAGTGCCACTAAGTGAATGTGGAATGGTCTTAGGTAGTCCATACTTATATGATCGTAAAGCAATCTTCTACAGGACAAAGAATCAATATAAATTAACCAAAGCAGGTCAAGATTATGTGGTTCATGTTCATCATGTTAAGGAAAATAAAACACTTCAAACAATGGAACAATTAAAGAAGGTAGTTCAAGCAAACAACAAACCAATAATTATTTCAAGTGAAGTAATCGATCTTAAGCAAGAACAAGAAACGATTGTTGAATGGAAAATCAATCACAGTTTGCTTCAAGACAAGCTCATGTCGTGCAAATATTACAAGTATATCAACTCATTTGTAGTCGTATTTTTATGCTATCATTAGTAATGTTGTCTACATGGATGATAGTAGCTTCAGTAAAATGTGACAGGGTTCAAATGGCTAACAATATGATGTCAGTTGTCATGTTTGTGTTACAGTTGATCTTGATGAGACAGGTGCACAAGATAGAGTTCAGAGATAGAGGACAAGCCGGGTGGCCTATCCCGAGCTTGTTGACTGGTCAGTAACCTTTTGGGGACCAAAATGTCCTTTAGTGGGGAGGTGTGATCTAGAATCGGATCCAGAGCCTAATGGGGTTCAGAAAGGCCTAAAAAATAAAGTTCTCATAATGGCTTCAAAACGGGTGTGTGTGTAGGCCTCGTCGATACGAACCCAACGCAACTTGAACATGCTCAAATAGATGTCGTATGCTCCTGATATCGTGTTCTGCTCGTTTTTCCAAACAGGAAAAAAATGTTGACTGTGCAGTTCGTACAATGCCACGTGGTAGCTGACTGTACAAGTCATACGACCGTACATATGACATGGCAGCACAGTTGGAATATTTTGTACAGCTGATGTGGACCAACCAGGAAGTGACACATGTCACCACTGGAAGGGTGACACATGGCACGCTCGTACAGGTGCCACGTGGCCCTACCGTACGGTGACACATGGCAGGGTACGACGCCGACAGGGTAGATAGGTGGCAGATACAGCTCTGACAGGGAAGACATGTGGCAGGTACAACACTGACAAATGATTCAATCATTGACTAGCGCGTGGCAGATATTTTGGACGAATAGGATGGTGCCACGTGGCCCAGACTTGGGCTACCATGTGGCACCCAGTGGTTGGTCATTCGGTTTATGGAAAAATTGTAGAGCTTACCGGATTCGAACTGGAGACCTCTCCCACTTGGCAAGTGATTAGGTAAGGGTGCATACCATTGCGCCACCGTTTTACTTGTTATATCATGGCCACGATATAGTATATAAAGTGTGTTATATGGTAATATGGAGGTGAAAGGGGGTTGGGGCTAAGCCCCAGCCCGCGGGTATTATTATATGTTATGACCACAGGGTTCACAGAGGTCGCTCTATTCCAACAATGCACGGGCGCGGGGCCACAGGGATTCAGACCTAACTTCTAGCACACGTTAAGCCATAGGACCCGGACTATAACGACCTGTTGGGCGCATATTTGGGACCCGTGGTCCTATTAAGTAACTCCATGTGACCAGTGTTTTCAAGATGAGGGCCAACGCGCAGCCCCTAGGGGGTTGGTGCTTGACCATATGGCATCAATATGACCCTGCAGAGGGGGGTGTGCGCAGTCCATGGGGATAAGTCCTATATTTATACAATAAAGTGGGTTTTCCAACTATAGATTAGTGGATTTTTAATGATTTTATGCCTGTTATTGGAGATGTTTGCCCATTTTTGGGGGATATTGGGCCCTATTTGAGGCCAGATCTTGGGGGGAAGTTGGGAGATGGTTACCAACTCCAGATCTATATAAACTAGGCCTTATTGAGGCCATGGGAAGAGATTCAAAGTAGGTTTATGCTGAAGAAATGCAAGCCAAAGCCATTTTTATGCAGGGAAGTTGTTGAGGAGCGCACCTTTACAGGCCATTTCTGGGAGCTCCGGTCATCCGATTTGAGTGTCGTTTCTTTTGTTGGGTTCTTAAGATCTGAGAGAACAAGACCAAATTAGTTTTGTAACCTTTTGAAACTATTGTGATGTACTTATTGAGCTTTGAACATAAATAAGAAAGCCTCACCCACTGAGACAAAGGCCCGGAGATGTAGGTAAGATTGTTGAACTCCATTATCACATTGTTGTTATGGTTTGTTGTTGTTTATTGCTTCATTTCATTTCTGTACATGTTTATATGGCTGTGATAACTTCTCATATCTTCTTCCTCTTTCTTTAAGCTTCCTTAATTGGTTAATGAACACATGCATAATAAATCAACCATAGTCATTTAAAAGATCTTTTTGGATCATTGAGGGTGGGGGTCGGGGGGAATATTGGGTAAAACATATTGAGGGTGGGGATGGGGGGAAATATTGTGTAAAACACATTGATGGTTTTATTCCATACCCACCCTCATATGAGGGTGGTGGTGGGGTAAAACATATTATGTTTTACCCAATATTTCCTCCCACCCCAACCCTCATATACTACCCAATATTTCCACCCACCCCAACCCTCATATACTATTGTTGGGTCTAGAAACATGTAATCTTTTTTGGTTTAAATAACATAAAAAGTAATATATTTTACCCAATATTTCTCCCCATCTTCACCCCCAGCCTCATATACTATTGTTGGGGCTAAAAACACATAATAGTTTTTGGTTTCAATAATGGAAAAAGTAATATTGTTGTTTTTTAACAAGATGGTAATAAATTGTATAGAATTATGCTACATTTGACATTTTATTTTATGCATTGGTAATTGGTTTCAATAAAATTATTCCATTCCTATGGGAATTGTGCATTATATTGTCATTTGTTTACATCGTCATTTATGTTGAAGGTTTCACATCATTTTGTCATTATGTAGTTCTCTCACACATTCTAGAGTCATGGTACAAGTTGTTTTATTTGTTGTTTGTTGTGATTCCCTTTCATGTGACACAATTTGGTGAGATTCACTCACTAGGATTGATAGGTTAACTGCTTGTAGGGATCAATCCCCCCTCAAGACATATTATTGCTTTCATAGTAAGAAGAAGCTCAAAATATAAACATAAGGGCCATCAAGAGAGATCAATATTTACTAACATGTCAACACTAAAAACCTAATTTTTAATAACTTTTAGATATTTTCATCATAAGGGTTTCAAGTCCAAAGAAAAATATCAACTTCCTTAAGAATAAAAGTGATCATTATCCCAACTAAGGTAGTACCATTGCAACCCACTTCTTCCAAACATGCCTCTAACTTGTCAATATAAATGACAAAAAGGGTAAGGAACAAGGGACAATCTTACTTAACCCCAATATTATAATTAATTTATTTTAACCAATCCTCATTATTCCTAAACATAGTAATAAATTTCTTGTACAAGATTTATTAAAGTTATATCCCTGGATAAGATTGGATCCCTGGGTGAAAGGACCAAAGTCCCTTAAAAGTAGTAAACTAAAGCATGATATTTTCATATAGTCATTACTTGGTTTCACTAACGAGCATGGATGACTTGTCGTATGAAAAGATTGAACTACCTTTTCCTATGAATCTTCGAGTTTTGGTTATGAGCATGAGTGCTCGACAGAGACAAAGGTTCAAGGATAGCTAGGTCCAATTTTAGTTTGAGTCTTAATTGATTTCAAGGAGATATTCTTACTTGAGGTCGACAATATTACATCCAACGAGGCAATAGAAGCCAAATCTAGAAAATAATACTTGTCCAATAGAGAAGAAAAATAAATCATCTAAAAATCAACCCTTGAACCTCACTCAAACCCTTCTTGATCTGCCACAACCAACATCATTTTTGGAAATATCAAGTCATATGTAATTCAAGAGGTTGGGAAAAAACATGAGTGTTTTCCAAAAACTACGATAACTCCCCAAGAGAATCATTAACAATAGTATCAATATTTAGTTGTATTGGTCTTTGGTGTACAAAAATTTACGTGGAATTCAAAATGTGATGAATATTCAACATAGTACCAATATGGTAAAGTTAACTAAATGCTTAAACATATTTACTATTTTAAACTTTTAAAGATTAACCAAATGTTACTATGTGTATTGCAATATATTTAAATGTTTAAACTTCATGCTATATCTTAACCATTAATAAGAGTTCAACATTGTTTATTAAAATATAATTGTTAAGAGAAGAGTGGAACTTAAACTAGAATAGCAAATTCTCATCCTATAATATAGCTTTTTAACAATTCAACTATTCATTAATTGTTAATATAAGAGTGGAACTACTATAACAATATAATCAATGATAACTCATACTATTAGTAACTTTACCATCATGAGACAATGTCCACAATTGTGAATCGTCAACCCATATGCTTTCATATAAATGAAAATAAATTCAAATGACATAAGTAAGAACTATTATGTTGAGCAATACAAAATAAATAATGGACACACAAAAACATAGGAATCATTTCCAATAAATTTGTGACTGTTGTTCCATGTAATCTTTTGAATGAACGTTGATGTCACATGTGCTACATAATTGATCTTAAAAAAATACATACATTGAGGCCATGAGCCTAAACGTTTAACTTATGCATTGAAACTTATCTATAGTGTGTTCAACACTTACATTTAAACTATTTTTTTACATTAGTTATTTTCATGTGACTAATGATGGAATGAGGACGATCACATCATTTACACACACATCACATTGTTATATCATATGTTATGTTTCAACTTTGAGATATGTTTTAAGTTTCTTACAATGAAGAATGAATGTTTATTTAAAATCTTGAAGGTGTTTATGTATAGTTTTTAATTTTCTAAAATTTGAAAAATGCATGCTTTTTACCTATGAGATGTCTACTTTCATATTATAGTCATATTAAATTTGTTCATTACATTTTTTTTCGTATCAAATCCTATTTGTATCCATATTCGTACTCGAAAATGGGCAATGATTAGAAATAGAAAATCTATTATTAGGAATAGAGACCAAAAAGAAAATAATAAAAATGAATTTAGAATACCCGCAGTCCTTTCTTGGAACTGTCATGGCTTTCCATGGAGAAAAGGTCCCATGTTAAGTTGAATTTCGAATGAAATTGAAATTGTATTGCTTGTTGAAACTTGGGAACATGAAGAATATAAGGTCCATAACATAAAACAGTTTGTCTTGTGGTTGATCTAGAACAAGAGATCCTTTTACATTAAGAAGAACATTTCTCCTCATATCAGACTTCACAAGAAATACCCTTTACACATGGATGGATATTTTAGACATTAATGCTAAAAGGATTTATATAGCAATATGCTATTTTGCACCTATTAATTCTACCTTTTATAAGAAAAAGGGTTTAGATAAAAATGTATTCTTACAATGGCTTAGAACAAGAATTTATAATATGAGAAATGAAGGCAATATCCTCTTGTTAGGAAACTTAATGCTAGAACAACAACTAACTAATCTATTACCTTACGCAATGATTCCAACCCTAATCCTATATGGTTAAACGAGCACCTTGTTTTAGCTAGCAAATACAAAAGAAACTTTGAAGACTCGGTTGAGAATTTGTTCATTTTTTAGTTGATCAAGATCTATAGTTTTCAATATATAATAGTTTACAATGGTCTAATGAAGTGGCCAAAATCCAATTGGATGACTTGTATTCATGGACTTGGCAATAGTGTCATAGACTATGTGATATTTGATATCCTTGTATACAACAAAATACTAAACTTTGACATCTTAAATGACCATGAACCAAACTCTAGTCATAGACCTTTAACCCTAGCTCTAAAATTTGTCATGCACAAAATCCCCACAAAGGAGAATTCTAATAACCAAAAGCACTTGATCTTTGAAAAAAAAAATATGATGTTATTCTAAAGGATCTAAATAATGAATTAATTCTCATATGAAATAAGGACAACATTGAGGACATCTATCATAATTTTACAATAACCCTCTCTACCTCCATTAACAAGTTCTCTATTGAGGTGTCATGTAAAAAGGAAAATAGAACGACCAACCCTTGGTATGATGAAGAGTCTAAAATTGTTAGAAGAACCATTAGGGATGCTTATAACGAGTCCCTAAAATATGACAAGATAAATAGGTACAAAGCCCTAATTAAAAGAAATAAACACACTATATAAATAGAAAGAAAAATAATCTTTTACACCTCTCTAAGCTAGATCCTAAGAAAATTTGGAGGCAAATTCTAACTTGTAAAAATAAAGCAAACAGTATGATTTCCTTGAGGGATTGGAATTACTACCTTGAAAAGATTTATGAATACCCCGATATTGTGGACAACCTCAAATCCTTTTTATAGAGGAAGAAGTTTTTTCTTTAGAAGACATGGAATTTGGGCTTAAGCAACTCACAAGAGGGAAAGTTAAGGACATCAAAGGATACCAAACAAAAATCCTTAAAATTGAAGGGCATGTCCTAATCCCTCACATTCAAAAGCTCTTCAATCTAGTAGTCAAGCAAGGTTTTCCTAAATCACTGACTCAAAGCCTTGTTGTGCCTATTTTTAAAAGTGTATATGAAAATAACCCCTCTAATTATAGAACCATTATGATTAGCCCTCTTGTATCCAAGTTATATGGAATGATTTTGGAAAGGAAGATCAACATATGCCTAGAAAGCTATGGAAAAAGGGCTAAAGGCTAGACCATATTTAGCAGCTATCATTCAGTTGTGGAACACCTTATTATGCTTAGGATCATTGCAGAGGAGTTTCGTAATAATAAAAAACATTCTCTTATGCTACTTCATTGACTTTAGGAAAGAATTTGAGAGAGTGCCTAGAACTAACCTTTGGAATAGGTTAGAAGAGCTAAAAGTTCCTTTTGAGTTGAGAGTTTTTGTGATAAGGCTATATGAGAGCATTATTACCAAGTTTAGGAACATTGAAGGATAGTCATAAGAAATTAATTGTAATATATGAGTTAAGAAAGGTTATCCCTTATCCCATACCCTTTTTGGAATATACATCAACAATTTAGAGGGTTGTTTAGAAGAAGCAAGTTGTTTCGACGTGACTTTAGCTAAAATAGTCATCCTCCTCCTTCTCTATGCCGATGATATTGTTCTTATGCTGAGGTGTCCCTATGATCTCGACAACCAACTAAGAATTCTCAAGAATTTATACTCTAGTATTGGTATACATACAAAACAAGGGTAATGATAATCAAATATAGAAAGATCACTTACACTAACTTTGTGTATGACAATAATAGCTTAGAGGAATTAATGTCATACAAATATCTCAAAATTGATCTTCATCACAGGCTTAATTGGAACTATAACATTGAGAAAAGGGTAAATTGAGAGTGGAAAGCTTATTTCCACCTTGAAAACAATTGTAAATCAACAAACCTTTGGCTATGGGATAAACATAAACTCCTCTTTGAGACACTTG
>SNQJ01S0113654.1:0-16793 GCA_010110895.2 Picea sitchensis
TCTTCCTAATGATATGGCTATAACACGTTGGAGATCAATACAAGGAGTGAAGGATGATAAAATTATCATAACTATATTATCACGTGTTAGGTCAGGAGAATTGTCAATGGAATAAATGTGTGATGAATTTAAAAAGTAAGTCTCTTGATTTATCTTTATTTATGTTAGGATAAGAAAATTAATTTTTTTTCAGTTTAACATATCAGTTTAACATTATTTTTGTTTTATTTAGTCACACAGTGTATATGAAAATACAAGAGGAAATGGTCAAGATGTGGAATGAAGAAAGTTGGGATGATGTTAAATGCAACTATCCAGATTCAAGCTCTTCAGCAGTATTGAAACATTTTTTTGTTGCATTCAAAAAGGTATGTTGATTTATTACATTCATATTATTCGTTTGTAAGTTAATTTATTTATATTTTTAGTTGTATATATGTATATGTATATGTATATATATATATGTGTGTGTGTGTGTGTGTGTGTGTGTGTGTGTGTGTGTGTGTTTGTTTCAATAAAGATGCCAAAGAAGAATGCAGATGGAGTACCTGAAACTTTCAAAAGTTTTATTCAAAAAGCCAAGTTTGAAAGAGAAAGAAAGAGACATGTTCAAATTGTTCAACTTGATGACACTCTTGATCACTACATTTGGAATGGGCTCGACAATGTTCAATATAAAGTGATATTAGGTGATTGTGAAAAAATTGCAAGTATTGTTCCTAAAAAAGAATACTCACTAGTTATTGCGGATATCCCTCATGATTATAATATCCAAAACATTGGATATGATACTGAGCCTTATACTTACCAAGCTTTCAATAAAGTGGTTATGGTATTTACAGAAGTTACAACATAACCATTTTGGATATTTCTAGTATTTCATTTAGACACACAACAAGGATTAGTACAATCAAGATTCAAGGGGAAAGAAAAGACAAGGATGCAGTTTAGTTGGTAAGATATTGAAAGTGTATGTTTAGCAATTAAGATTAGAATTTTTTTTAATTAATTCACAAGTTAATTCAATTTTCACTTATTTATGTTACAGACACAAGCCTAATATCTAAAGCTCCAAGAAAAAATCATTTAAATGTGATTTTGAGAGTATACATCTTACAACCTAGACAAAAGATGATTCTTATAATTCTATTCTTGCCAATGTAAATGATGGAGAGACTCCTAGTAGTATATTGATATACAACGTTGTGGTTAGAAAGCTAACATATGAGGAAAACGATTTGAAAGGAGAGATGGTTAAAATTTATCAAAAAACACAAGCATTAATTAATTATCTTATAGATAAATTTTCAAATGAAGGAGATTTGGTTTTGGATTTTTTCTCGGGTTTAGGTAAGAATTATGATCTAATATTTATGAAATCATACTTCAATCTTAGATTATTTTTAATTTATGTATTTTTACAGTATCTAACTTCATTATTTATTTTGTATTTGGTGATTAGGTACAAGATTAGTGTGTTGCCTATAGAAAGGAAGGAATTGCATAGCCATTGAAAGTGACCCAATGCAGTGCAATTTTATTCAACAAAGAATTAATGCTATTCCAACTCTTCCAGATGAAATGAAAGAAGTTGGCTTGAGGAAAAGAGATTTTAGTGAATCAAAGGTGTCAAAATTGTCAAAGAAACCTCAAGTACCATTAGGAGGAATGATTGGAAATGATCACTTTGGAGAACTTGCATATATCAAAGAACCAATGGAAGAACAAAATGACACAATGGAAGCACCAAGTGACGTCAAAGAAGATGATAATGTGTCTGTTGAGAATGATGAATTTGGGATATATGATATTATTGATTAGTTTAAAGATTTCTTTGAAGACGATGCTCAATTTTGCAAATTTTTGATGAGTTATAATTGTAATGATTTGACTTTCATATTTGAGAATAAGAATAAAGATGTATCTATTTTTGTTATGTGATGAATCTTTTTATTGTTATTTTTTTTTCGTTTTATTTGTATGTGAATCACTATACATTGGAAAATTTTATTAAATTTTGTCATTGTTTTACTTCAAATGTATAAAATATGAAAGAAAATGATAATTTTTTTATAAAATTTAGACTTTATTTGTTCAATTATGTCCACAACAATGATTTATTTGACATGTTATTTTAAGGAATATGTACCAAAATGTATAAGTTTTTTATTATATATGGCTATAAAGCGCGTATTGTTTTGCTAAATATTCAAAAATAGTGTTATTTAACTACAATTGTTTTGATTTATTGAAGTATAGGTAAACAATGTGTTAAAAATGACGTTTTTTCACTATATTTAAAAAATATGTAACAATAAATTAATTAAGGAGAAAACATTATATGAAAAATCGTAACTTCAAAAAAGTAAATGGTAAAAACTATTTTTAAGATTGAAAGAAGCATGAAAAAAAGACTAAAATCATCGTTGAATAATATATATATATAGAAAAAATTGAAAATAGATGAATAATAAGCATTTAAAAAAAATGTGGAAACATTGTGGATCGAAAAATTTAAAATATTTAAAAATGTTGGAAACATTGTGGATCGAAAATTTAAAATATCGAAACCACCAAATACCTGAGGGGTCATACCAGAAGAATGGGGGGGGGGGGGTGCTACCGGTAGCACCATTTTTAAAAATTGAGTAAAAAATTAGACCACCTCAAAAACAAGAACTATGTAGAGTTCTCGTTAAGTTGGTAACCGTTTTAGTATCATATGTCCTCCGTAAGTACCCTAATTACGACAAATAAGTGTACTCCATTGTGCAATCCTACCTCCAGTGGAGGCATTAAATTATCAGGAAGGAGAAATTCATCCACACTAATCATAAGTTGTTGCAGTTCATGGAGACACAAGGCAAATTACAGAATGATCACCATCAGAAGTGGTCCACATACTTGCAATAGTTCCACCTCAAGATCAAGTATAAGACCGGAAGTACCAACCATGCCATCGATTTCCTCATTTGACCTCCAGTCACGACACTCTCCATGGTTCTAGACTCTTGCGACCATGAGACCTATGAATGGATCCAACTCTATGGGAAATATCGTAACTTCTCCACTACCTACCAGATGTTGGGAATAAACACAACTCTCACTAATTTCCATCTTTAGGATGAGATTTTGTTCCATATGGGCCATCTTTATGTTCCATCAAGAGATCGAGTGAAGATGATCTGGGAAGCCCACTACAATCAGGTGGMAGGAGACTTTGGCGTAGAGAATATAGTGGGAGTGTTGTAACAACAGTTCTACTGGTAAAAACTTTGATAGGATGTCAACAATTATATTAGGTCCTACATTGCTTGCACTATTKCCAAATCCACCACTAATAAAAAATGCTTGTACACCCCTCTTCCTACTCCTGACAAGCCTCAGTAATCCATATAAATGGACTACATGTCAGGCCTTCCATCCACTAAGCAGAGAAATGATAGTATTTTTGTGGTTGTTGATCGGTTTTCCAAGATGGYGATTATGGTCCCCTGCAAGAAGAGAATCACAATGAAGGGCACTGCCAAACTCTTATTTGAATGAGGGTGGGTACATTTTGGGATACCACAAACCATTATCTCAAATTAGGACATTTAGTTACTCAACACATTTTGGTCGAGCCTCTGGCCACTACTGGACACCAAGCTCACTAAATCCACTTCCTTCCACCCCTAGAAGGATGGACAAACTGAGGTTGTCATCTAGATGATAACACATATCCTGTGCATGTACAATTCCAATAACCCCCATCACATGGGATGAGAGTCTTCTCTATGTTCAACACAACAAAAACAGATCCATACATAGCTCAATCAACCAAAAACCCTTTCAAGTGGGGTTGGGATTTCAACCATTGGGTCCCATGGATGTGTACTACCCCTTGTGACCACCCAGGAAGAATCATCCCATGCTCAAATTGAAGTTGGAAAATCCACCTAGATCATTGATCAGATCCAACACATCCTCCAACAGGTTTAGGATGTTTTACATAATTCCAATGCCAAGTACAAGAAGTGCCATGATCAACACTAGGTGCCACACAAGTTTCAGGTGGGAGACAAAGTTTTTTTAACTTGTAGAAAGAATGCCTTATAGGGCCCCATCAGAAGCTTCTCCCACTCAACTATGGACCTTACACCATCACCACGGTTATGGGTGACAATTATTTTGAGCTCAAAATTCCCCCCTTCTTTGGATTGCACCCAATGTTCAATGTGGATCTCCTTCGACCATATTTTCCACCATTATTGGACACCTCATAGATAACAGAACAGTTGACACCAACATAGATCAACTCTCACTGCATGGAACATTCATCCACTGATCATATCATGGAAACAAAAATCAAGGGAACTCGCCAACAGAGGATCCTGCTTTATCGGGTTACCAAACCAGGGCAACTCCTCCACCAAGGCAAGTTGCTCAACTGGGGTCAAATTCCACAAAGATTTCCTCAACTGATGGGGGAAATCAACGCTATGGAGACCATTTATTCTTAAGGGGTGAGGATTGATCCAGATGGATATCGGTGGCCACCCAGCTATTCCAACTCGCTCATCTTGGTATTTTTTCATTTTGGCATTTTTTTCCTAGTTTTCAGATCCTAAACTTCTCGGGCTATTTTGAGGCCCTAAACAACATTTTTAGTGCTCGCCACAGTTAAAATCTAGAAGGAGTCATAATTTGACATCAAAATTTGTATTCCTCGGATAGATCTTTCAAATGTGTTATCGTGCACCTAAAATGAAGATCGTATGTAAAAGTTACGACCCTAAGAAGTTGATATACCAACTTACCCCAACAAGGCCCACATGAATTTTGGCACTTCATCTCCTGGGGTTATATTTTTGGATGTATAGGATTTTGGAATTCATGTTTATTGTGAAAAGGATTTTAGAGCCTCATTGTACTCATCTTCTTGCGAATGAGAGAAACCATCACATCTCTCCTCATAGATAATCTTCGACCATTCTAGAAAACTTGTTTTCAGTTTGCATTTTAGAGTTTCAGTGTATTTATTTATTGAATAGAAGCCAATTTTACGGTATATTTGTTATTGTTCATTATGTCTCTATGTTAATTATAATAATAATATGTGTTCATTTCATTCTGCTCATAAAATTTGGATCATATATTTTAACTATAATATTCAAGCATGATTCCATTATGATGCAATAATGACACCCCATATGAAATATCAATGCATAGATCAACACAATAAAATGCTAATGTGATGCAAATAACATGCTTTTGATACAAATTCCAGAGAAAAATATCATTTTAGGTTTTTTTGCAATAATGTGAGATGTAAGATGATGCTAACTCAACATAGGAAATTTTTTTACCCATTTTTTTCTTTGCTAAGATGACACCACCTAGAGAATGATAAAAAAAATGATGCATCACAACACTAACTCAATGCAAATCATGACACGCCATATAGGATTTTGTTTTTCATAGTGAAAACTTGTTTTTTTCCTTAGAAATATGCATTGTCTGATGACCTAATGATGATGCTATAGCCATTTATTATATTAGTGAAGGGATTCCCCTCCATTAGTTAGACTTGAGCGAGTTGGTTAATGGAAAATTTTTTATGACTCCTTGACAATCTTTGAAGACCAATCTTCCTCTAAAAACACTATGGAATATTTTTAAACTTTTTGTTTAGCTTCTAGCTATTGTATTTATTGCCAAAATAACTCATGCTATAAGAATATCCAGTGTCCCACTATGAGTGGTTTTCCAATCATAATTGGGCTTGGATCACCCAAAACAGTTATTTAAATTCTTGGGTATTCCATTTTTCTTCCAATCTTCACCAAAAGAGTGTTAGGAGATTGTCATGTAAAGGGTGTACAAGAAAATTGATAAATGGATTACCAATCCCTTGGCCCTAGCATCCAAATTCTAGACTTACACCAATATTTTGAAGATCACACATGTTTTATGTTCCTCTTATTGGGTCCCCTCATGATTGGCTTACTAGGGCTTGGAAAAATCCTTTCAGAACTTGTCATGGGCCTAGATGTTAACTAGGTTAGAGGATTCCACAAAGTTGATTGGGATTTGTTTTGTACACCTAGGGACTAAGGAATCCTAAGCATAATCAAAAGAAGGACTTAGGTGTTGACCCACTATGTGAAATGGGTTGTGAGGGTTGAATAAATAAATGAAGCTTATAAGGCGTTATTATGACACATAATTAGTTAGGGAATCCCATTGGGAATAAAAAATGGAAGGGGATATTCTTTTAAACCATACTTCCTACCTTGGTTGATGTTAAATTTGTTGGAACTTTCATTATTCAAATCATTTCAAAAGTTTAGGAGGAAATAAAACCTCCCCTTTCCTAGATGTAGCCTTCCTTTAGAATAGGCTTATGATTTAATGACCACAATGTTTAATGGTCTAATCTTATTTTATTTTAAGGAAACATGTTTCCCAATATAGCCTATTTTTTAACATGAAGGATTTTTTGAAGGATACAATTAAGGAATGGCATTTTCAACATTTAGATTCACTCCTATATACCTTATCCAAATATTAGGAAAAATGATTGACTACGGTTTGTCAAAAAAAAATTGGAGGAAAGACTTCATGGGCTGATTTTGGGTGAGTTGATCCTCAAGGTAGGCTCACAAGGCCTAAGATATTGGTGAGGGAATTGAAGTGGTGTCATTCCATCATCTTCACAAAATACAAGCCTAAACTAAGATACAAAAGTCTATGCACATGACTAATTATAGAGGGTCGACCAAATAGCCTATGGAGAGTTAAAAATAAGTAGAAGACCTAACTCTCTAGGAAATGAAGCCTTTGGAAGCCAGCCCTAGAAACCAAGAAAGTATTGTTTTTTATCTATTTTATGATAATAGGGGGGTTACCATTCAGTAAAATATTGTCATACTTGGGAGTCCTAAACCCGTGTTTCTCAATGTGGGTGTGTTAATACTAATAATCATATATTATGTTTTTTCCCTTTAGATACCTTTATCTTGGCCTAAGTGGAGGATATCCTCTAGTCATGTCTTCCATCCTACATTTTATGGGAGAAGCTATATTAAGGGATAAGTTATCATGGGTTATATAATTTTTCCATGCCTTGTAGTTTACTCAAACTAAATTTCTTTATTTTCTTTGGAACAACACAATGATGTCATATTTAGAAAACCTTATCATGATTATTCTTTTTCATTGTAAAATGGGGCATTAATTCACATCAATCTAGCCATGTATTGTAAGGTTCTACTCAACAGAGCCTTATAAAACCAGAAAAAAAAAAATATTTTAAGGAAATGCTATCCTAACATTTCATAACATCATAACCAACATATATCCATTCAGTTTAATTAAAATTTACGAATAGATTCTAATTCACTTACGAACAACAACATAACACTGCAACAAATACATAAAATAAATTACATCTTCCTGATGCTAACCTCGATCTCTATTGGTCCAATGCTGAAGTTGAAACTGTGCCAAACACTGCCCAAAACTGAGTTTTCCTCTCTGCCATCTAGGACCATCCTGTTCGGCTCCCTAGCTCCAGGATACCGTAAGGATATCCTGCCCCTCGTGCCCAAAACCCCCAGCAACCCAGTGCCCTCTGCTTTTGATTCACCAAAAACAATAATGAATCTATGACCCATCTATGCCCCAGAATTATTCCCCCAAAATAATGAATATCTCCTGTAAGACTCCTCCCTGTCATATCCCCCTTCACCAACTCTTCTCCCCCTTCATTAATTTTCTTATCTCCCCCTTTATTATCTTATCCCCTTCATTAATATTTTATCCCCTTCATTAATATCTTATCCTTATATTTAATATCTTATCCCTATATTTAATATCTTATCCCTATATTTAATGTTTCTTCCCCCCGTATACGTAAGTCTTTAATAAATTAAATTATTAACCCCTTTAATTCTTTACTCAAATAATTAATGAGTCAATTAATAATTAATTAATCATTCACAGATATGAACAAGTAATTAACAATAATTAATTAGTTAATATTATTAAGAAATAATTATTGTTTAACTAACATATTAGGATAGTCAGATTATCAAATTAATTATAATTAACAATCCCTATACATCTATTTGAGCAGGGTCATTACATGTATATTATAGTACAATTGTACAAGTTTTGGATGGAGATGGACTACATACAATAGTTTATGGATTAAGATGGGGATGCCCTTTATATAACAAGATAAAGTGCATCAACGCCTACAAGACCTTCATTGGTGCAGTCATAGTTGAGTGATCATCATAGGGCTAACAAATTGGTCATAGTGTGGAAAACGTGAGCCTCCAATGTATCAACCCTTGTCACATAGTGCAAGGGATTTCCTACTTTATCCCTTACTATTTGAAAGGACCCCAATCCCCTAGACATTGGTGATGGATGGTATCTATGCCTTGAAGATCCTCTTATAGTTACAAGATGGGGCATACCTTGAATTATCATGATGAACCCTACCTGATATCGGTATTATGGTTTAGTGATTTTCGACTTTGTCCTTTTGATGCTACTATGTTATATTATTCAATTTCAAGGGATTCCCTAATAATGTGAAATGAGAGATGGGTGTTTGAATCTTGATTAAAGAAAATGAAGTTCTTGCTATTATATGAATGCTCCATGATAATGAACTTAGTATTGTGGTTATGGAATATGTTTTTTATATATTCTTTGAGATGGGTTTCAATAGATCTACTAGTTTGATTGATGTAGGGTTTTCCACAAGAGTAGGCAATTTGGTAAACACCTTAAAGGAGCATAGGGTCCATTTTATATTTAACACTTATAAATAAATACTTTAGGGTTTTGTGGGGATTGAAAAGAGTTTTGATATTATTTTGTGCTAATATTAATAATTCCATGAATATAAGGGAATGAAATTAGGGTTTGGAAGGGGAAGGGGGTTTTGGGGTTTTGGATGGATGGCATAGTGAAAGGGTTTGCTAATTTGGGAAATAGAATAGTTATTGGATTACAATGATTTATTAGGTGCAATCTTTCTTTTTCTATAAGGCGAGGAACATAAATTTGAATGCCTCTAGTTATAGGATTTTTAAGAACGGAAGATTTTAGAGCTAGGTGGTGGTGGGATTCGACATGAAGGTATTTATTAATATGGTCTTTTTTACGATAAACTTGGTGGGAAAGGGAACCATCAGAGATATGGTTGACTTGAACGTCTAGTAATGGGAGTGAGTTGTCCTTTTGATTTTCCATGGTAAATTCAATGTGGAGAGATAGGCTATGGAGGTGGTCAAAAACTTAATTAATAGAATATTGATCATGTGGTCAGATGACAAAGGTTTCATCAACAAAATGAAACCATCATTTGGACATGACATGGAAATTATTAAGACTAATTTATCAACTTAGAGACTTTAGTGTTGTCCATTAATCATACCATAACTATTGATTTTCAATGATATGAAATATTATAAACCTATCTTAGAATTTCTACTTTCTAGAAGGTTCAAAATTTTCACTTTATGTTCATCTTTTCTTATAGGATACATAAATAATACATGAAGCAGGTGCAATAGTGGCCACCTTTTTTTAATTAAAAATATCAATTATTTAGATTGGTACACATTGATAATAATACGCATTTTGGAACTCCAAAATTATTTTTCATAATCATTAGATAATGTAAGTCTCTATATCTATAGAAAATGTATGTCTAATCTAAGGGCCTGTCTGATCTAATAAAAGGCTTTGCAGGGCCTTTCGTTAAGGCTTTTAGGGCTTTGGCGATTATATAATAAGCCAGGATAGAACGTAAGATTAATAAACCCCCTTGACTGATTACCCCAAAATACTTTCCTAGTATTGCCCGCCCTTAAACAAACCACAACTGACTCGTATGCTTTCGGTAACTAGAGAGAGTATTGCTCGCTCTATGACCTAAGTTCATCAACAAACTCCCCTAGTGCTTACTGATCTCTCTCGGAAACCTTTCCTCCCTCCCATTTTTCACTTGGGCTATTTAGGTAAGAGAAACGGGGAAGTTGGGTAAGACAGATAGGCTAGTAAGTAAGGAGGGGTCCTGTTTTATTTTATTGCTTGCTTTATTTTGTTTCATTTTCCTTCCTGCTTTATTCTTTTTCATTTTCCTACCTGCCTTTGCTTGAAGGGTACATTTACACAATTACTAAAAAAATAAGATTGCATTGTAAGATGGCACATCATAATCATGGTGTACTGTTAATCATGGACAAAAACTTAAAAAAAAATGTATATAGTGTTATATTTTTCTTTGGATTTTTAATATTAAAGTTTTTTTATAATTAATGTAAATTTATGTAATGCATAATGGATGGGATGCATACACATTCACCATATATATATTTTTTTTTTTACAAAAATGATTAAGATAAAAAATAAAAAATGACTTTGTCTAATTTTAAGCACCCATATATAAAAAACTTTCTAACAATTTCAATTAAGAATATACTAAGAACTTATCTATTTTTGAAAACCCATCATCAATTGTTTTTATCATTAGACAAAATTCCCTACTTTTCCTAAACCTTCCTTTTATCTCACTCTCATTCAATTTTCAATCAAGAATATACTAAGAACTTACCTATTCTTGAAAACCCATCATCAATTGTTTTTTATCCTTAAACAAAATTCCCTACTTTTCCTAAACCTTCCTTTTATCTCACTCTCATTCGCTTTTCTTAATGTTTCTAACACCTGATTTACCCCTTTTCTTCCTCCATGATTACTTCATTAAATGTGATTTCTTGACCTTCTTCAAATTAATCTCTTCCTTTTATCTCACTCTCATTCTATTTTCTTAATGTTTCTAACACCTAATTTACCCCCTTTTAGTCCTCCATAAGTACTTCATTAAATGTGATTTATTGATCTTCTTCAAATTAATCTCTTTTAAATTTTCTCTGGATCATTTATCATTTCTTTCAATGTTTCTTTTTTATTTCATTTTGTAGAGAGTTGTTTGTCTTATTGATTTATCTTGATGCTTTCTTTCATAGATAATTTGGTTATTTTTTAAAATTTAACCATATTTACTTCTTAAGTGTTAATCTTAACTTTTCAATAAAAAAAATTCCTCACAAATGCTAAAATTTGGTTATTTGATTTGACCTTCTCCTCCATTTATCTCATATTTTTGGCTCTTTTTCTTTTCTTGTGTCCGTTAAATTATTTAATCATTAACTGTTGAGTAATATTAATAATTTTTAGTGTCCCCAAGGTGTAGGACAGTGGGTGATAGAGTGTGTTGTTGAGCCACTCTGTGTTGAAAAGTCACCAGTTCGAAATTTGCGGGGACAAAAAATCCAACCATGTTAAGGGTTGGTGTGGCTCAGGCCGGGTGTGATCCCCGGGTGATTTTGACGGATTAGATGCCCCTGAGTCACGGTTTCTCAAGCCACAGGTTAATCCCGATGCCAACAGGTTCAGCCACATTAACAAACAAAAAAAAAATATTAATAATTCTTAATATTTTATTATTTTTCCTCAATTTAAAATATTCTTTCTATTTTATATTAATAAATTGTTGTATCTCTCCAGAATAATAATCAATTATAAATTTACATTTATTCCCTTATTTAATGTTATTGACTTAGTCCCCTTTCCAAGAAATAATAATATTATTTTAATTCTTGACCAACCCCTCCGTTTTTAATATTTATATTATTAATATTCTAATGGATAATTTTTTCACAACTTATATATTCTATTAAAAGGATCTCTATTATACTTTAGAAACATTTTAAGTGAATCCCTTCATTATGGAAAGAGTGTCCAATCAAAACATTCCAATGTATATAGTCCCACCCTCCATAAGCTAAATGGATTAGTTCCTCGGGGGATAGACTTTCTTAATTAACACCCTAATGACCCCACAAACTCGTGTTTTGACTGACAAAAAATGGGTTATGAATTAGTTTTTGTTAGCCATGATGGGACATTTCAAAACTCAAACACACTTCAACTCCAAAAAGTTTAATTAAAGTTAGAAAACGATCTCTACCTATATAGTATTTTATTAGAGTGCATAAAACTTCAACTCCAAAAAATTTAATTAAAGTTAGAAAACGATCTCTACCTCTATAATATTTTATTAGAGTACATAAAGAATTTTAATTTTCATCTCAAAACTTGTACATTCATTGAAAATTTTAAGTTGTATGACAATTCGATATATTAAAGAAAGTAATTTGGTGCAAAAATTGAAAAATATATTGCCCAATATTGATGTTGATGTTTGATTTGTATTCCCTGCACTCCGTATTTTTTGGAAGAACTTGGAGAAATCATAGGGCCCTCTAAATTATATCAACAAATGTCATGACACATACAATGTATGAGTTGTTGATGGATTGTTACATTCCAACAATGTCAATCATACAATTCAGAGCAAGCAAAGCATGAAAAACATGGTAGATGACAATTTATTTGGAAAAGATAACCCTAACCCTAATCACTTCCAACCAATTAATTATGGTGTCAGTGAAGGTCATCTAAACACAATTCACTTGACTTGGTCACCGTTGAGTGGACAATGAAATCCATTATGAATAGTGCTCTCACATTTTCAATGAACATAGTAAAATCAATATCATTGATTAATTTCGATTAGTGCATTTAAATGCATGATGTTTTGAATACAAGGCTACAATAAATATTAATTTTCTAGACCAACAAATTCAAGTGCTCATGGATAGTACGCAAGTTATCTGAGCTCACAATTATTTAATCAAATCTACTCCCAATTGGTAGGTCACACTTGCCTAGGGGGAACCTACATTGTCACCATTCAAAACACTAAAAGAGATGGAAGACTTGAATAAAGGAACAAAATAATAGATTACTCATTTTAGTGTAGCATTAGAATATGGAGGAGAAGAATATTGGCTTCTAAAGATAACATATTGTGAAAATGTTTTGAAGGATTTATATGTTCTCTTAGTTAATCAGGTAAGGATAGGAGGGTTTTTTTTTGTAAGAAAATAGGACAAGAATCATACATCAACAATGATAATCAACAATGAATTTATCTCATGGATGATTATTGGAGTCAAAGGGTCCCCACTATTGATGAAATATATGTGGGTCTTTCTTGTAACAAGCATGCATAAAGAATTTGATCCAAGAAAAGGCGTGAAGAAATATCATATGATCATTGTATGACCAGGTGAAAATAAATGTGTATTAAACCAATATAGTTAGGAAAGGAATTAAGTGATTTATACAAAGATATAAATGATATTGAGAGACATCAAGTTCTAGTTCAATGGTGGAAACCCAGGGGAGGGTAAGTCAATTGGGATAAAAAAACTAAAGACTGGACAATTGGAAGAAATAAAGATGACATCATTGATGTGGATGGCATCATATGGGCATAGAAACTACAAGCAAATGAAAAAGAATATAAAATAAAAATAAATGAAAAGGGGTAGATGCAATTAAGATATATCAACAACAAGAGGAAAATATATCTTATGATGAATGCGACTTTCTTACTAGTGTTAAATGAAATATAACGAGATTTTCACTCTTGACTTGGGATGTGAGTTTTTCAGAGAAATTTATTGATATTATATGATGAACATTCCTTGGAATATTATGTTACTAGGAAAATATTTTGTAATATGGCATAAATATCAATGGAAAATGACTTATTAAATGGTTTCATTCAACTTGTTTGGCCTATAATTCCTTATTAAGAAAAGTGCATTGTGTTCAAGTATTTTAGAAAATGATAATGATATTGTTGGAAACCAATAATGAGACCATTGGAAAATCATAACCACACTATTAGAGATCGATAATCACATTTTTGAAAACCAATAATCACACTTGTTGAAACTGATGATCACAATTTTGAAAACCGATAATGACACTTTTGAAAACTAATAATCACATGTTTTGAACATGATATAATTCTAGAGTCTTGTTATGGAGTATAAGTTTAATGAAATGGGGTTAAATTTAGGACCTCAAAAAAGGTAGACATTCAAAGATAGGTTTTTCATATTCCATGTCATTGAAAATGGATAATTATGACACGATTAATGGACAATACTAAAGTCTCTAAGTTGGATAATTATCCCTAAAGGTTTCCATATCAAGTCCAAATGTTGGTTTCCATTTTTTGATGAAACATTAATCATTTGACCAGATGACCAATCTTCCCTTAATTCATTTTTTTACCACGTCAATAGCGCATCTCCCCACATTAAATTTACCATGAAAACCCAAAAAGAAAACCCACTCCCATTCCTGGGCATTCTAGTCAACTGTCTACCTGATGGCCCTACCTTTTCCACAAATTTTGTTGCAAAAATGCCCATACTAATAGATACCTTCATCCTTAATCCCAAAAAAACCCATCTCTAAAATTTTCTATTATTAAAAATCTTATAACCAAATCCATTTAAATTTATGTTCCCCACCTTCTAAAAAAAGAAGGATACCACCTCTCTAAATCCATCCAAGACAATGGCTATTGTATTTCCTGAATTAACAATTCCTTTCACTCTTGCCTCCATCCAAAATCTAAAACTCTCCTTCCCCTCCCAATCCCTAATTTTGTCTCTTTAAATTCATGGAATTACTAATTAGATTTCCAAAATCTTAGTGAAAAACAATATCAAAACTCTTTACAAGTCCCACAAAACCCTAAATAATTTATTTAGAAGTGTTAAATATAAAGTGGATTGTATTCTCTCTTAAGGTGTTTACAAGATTTCTTTCTCCTATGGAAAATCCTACATCAGACAAATTGGTAGGTCTATCCAAATCCACATCAAGAAACATATATCAGAAACATTCCATAACCACATTACTAAGTTAGTGGTCTTAGAGGATTCATATAATAGCCAAAACTTCATTTTATTTGATCAAGTGAAACCCCTAGAATCAAGCCCCCATTACTCATCTCGCATTATTAAGGAAGCCCTTCAAATTGAAAAAACAAATGACCATTTAAATCGAGAAGATATTATAAACTATGTCATTATTAGAAGTCCATTATCCATCATCTTCATTATTAAAGGGTTTTCCTTGCTCTTCCCAATCCTTTCTTTTATCTCACTCTCATTCTCCTTTCTTAAGTTTTCCAACTCTTGTTTGAACCATTTTTTCCTCCATAGTTACTTCATTAAATATTATTTGTTTACCTTCTTCGAATTAATCTCTTGTTTACCTTATTCAAATTAACTTATTTAACTATAAACTCTTAGACTATTTAATTCTTTTAATATTATTGCTTCTTAGTATTTAATTTCTATGCTCTTTGTTTAAGTTATTTTTTTATTTAGGCAACGATTTGAATGGAGGTGTACATACTCTACCCCCTTTGGATTTGAACTTGCAACTTCTTAAGAGGAAAAATATGGTATTAACCATTAGGTCCTATTGTTCATCTTGAAATTGGTGCATTCATTGAATTAGGCCCTAATTTTCATCTTTAAATTAGTACATTCATTGAAAATTTTAAAGTAATTTAGTGCAAGAGTTGAAAAAGGCTATAGCCCAATATTGACGCTTATGTTCAATTTGTAAACCAATGCCACCCCTCCACTGTATTTCTTTTGAAATAACTTGGAGAAATCATAGGGCCCTCCATAAGTGTATCAATAAATATCATGACACATGAAATCCATGATTCATTGATGGATAGTTACAATCCAACAAAGTCAATCATAGAATTGAGCTTTAGTTGGAAATGTTGACTGTTGGGCGAAGGCCCATTTTTGAGAAAAATGATGCAGGAGCATCCACACCTCATCAAGCGAGCCAGCGCGTGGAGAGAAAAAATACAGCTGGATAGCGCCAACACCAAAATTTTGAAACACTTTGAAACTGTTGCGCAAGACATTAATGTATTGATGTGATGAAGTGCACTTTGTATATTGTAAAGGGACCTTGAGCCTTTAAGCTCTCGTCCTAAGTATATAGGAAGGCATTTAATAGTTTTAATGCTGTTAGATAGGAATTTATTGTAGATTTGATAGTTGTAGAATTCGAGAGGGCAAACAGAATATAGGCACCCTCCTTTGTACATTTTAGTATCATTCATTCAGGAGCAAGAACCAGAGCAAGGTAGAGCAGAGAAATGTATGAAGAACCCCATGTACAGATATTGAATTAATAGGAGAATTTTGATTCAATTCCATGGGCGTGATTATTCTCTGTGTGTTGTTGATATTATGCTGTTGCATATTTGCTTCTTGTTATGCCTTTGTTTTATATGCTGTGTATGCGATTTCATGGTAGATTCAAAATCTGTGAGAGAGATGAGAATGAGTTTCAATTGTTTCTCTGTTTGAGCCCGGAGATTCCTGCATAGAGTGTAGTGGAATTCCTCCGCATAGAGTGCGTTGAGGAGGCTAGACAGTTAACTCTCATTCTCATTCACCTAGAAGTTAAATTGGGATTATTCGAGCGGTGCAAGAAAGTGCAGGCTGGAGTTGAAATCTTAGCTGTTAGGCTGAGCGCAGGAAGGCAGAGATTTCTGTAGCAGGAAGCACACAGAGTCCAGGAGCTCCAACACTTAGAGAGTGATTGGATGTCGAGCGCAAGGAGTGCGCCAACCTTCAGTTGAAGGAGTAGGAGATTGATAAGCTTAGGAGGGATAGTTCCTTCAAGTTATTATGGGAACAGACCCAGAAGAAAGTCTGAACCGGGAGAAGCTTCAAAGTGGGATAAATCCTCAAGGAGGAGAATCAACGGACGGGATTCATGGGAGGGAATCGTGAAATCCCGCTAGCCGTTCAATCGTG
>SNQJ01S0113657.1:0-13307 GCA_010110895.2 Picea sitchensis
CTATTACAATAATATCCAAGCTAGGGTTCTCATACCCTCGACTCCTATTTATACTAAAAAGAAGCATCTAGAGGAAGATCCTTCTAGAAGAGGAAGCTTCTATTAGGTCTTCTTACATCCGCCTTATTCTATTTTTATTGAAAGGTCTTATTAATATTGACCTTTATTACATCCGAATACATTGATCTACCTATGTGCGGGTTAGGACCTTAACAATTTGTGCATGCATATCACCAATGGAAGCATTACATTTTGGGAAAGAAGATAATAATCCACGCAAGCCCCTATAGTTCATCCTAACATAGGAAAATTTATAGATAAACCACAATTAGAAGTGGTCCATGTACCTACAACAATTCCACCTAAACATCATGCACAAAAAAGGAAGGAGAAATCACATTGTTGACTACCTCAGACAACCTTTGGTTGTGACACTAATAATGATGCTCTACTCTTGTAGACACGAGACCTCTGGGTGGACGCAATTGTATGAAAACGACCTTGACTTCATTTTTATCTAAAAAAATATTGGGCATAGGTAAATCAGTCTCAAATTTTCATCTTTTTGATCTAAAACATTGTTTCATGGTCTTGAAGATAACATCATGAGGATAAAATCCCCCCGCATTTTTAAAAAGGTGGTACTCCTCTATTTTTATTAAATATATGGATGATGTTCTTCGGTTGGATTTTCGAATGGGAAAATGTTAAACAACAAACCCCAAATTATTTATTTCTTTAGTTTTTATATAAAATGGTTCTTGATAACTGATGAGTCCAATTATTGCCTATCTCAAGGGCTCATCTTAGGCACATTTTTCCACCATAATATGACTTAATACTTGTTTTTTACCATATTTAATAGTAAGTCATGAATATTTTTGCATGTTTCTTAGTAAATGTATTTTGAGGTGTAATGTTGTGTATATTATACCATTTTTCTCTAATATCTATGCAAAATATGTGTTTAACACCGAGCAGGTCGAACTCCATGAATCAAGAGATCTTAAGGGTGCCAACATCATAAAAACAAGGGTTTTTGTCTCCCTCAGAGAACTTCCAACCAAGAATTAAGGGACATTGTCCCACCTACCTCTAGACCACTCTCTCTTCATAAATATCCACTCCTCTCCAGCAACAATTCAAGATACAGATGGGATTTACTGAGATCCTCTATTTCCCCACTTCTCTCCTCAATCTAAGAAAATAGGTCAAACTCTCAAGACTATATATAGACCTCTAGCCTAGGAGAGAAGGAGACGATTTTTTTATAATATTGTGTTGAGATTTTTCTCTGAAGATTTTTGTTGGAGACTTAGAGCCTTTTTTTCTCTTGATGTAATACTCATGTTAATGAAATAAAATATGGTATTGTTTTCATCTTATTAGAGTTTTCCCAAGGTTCCTTGTGCTTCTTGAGTAGGGCTCACTCAAGAGGGTTCAAAGACCATGTTGCAATTTCTTTAGTTCTTTGCATGTTAAGATAGTGATTAGTTATCATTTTATTTATTTAGAAGATTAATGTAGTTTTGTATGATCAATTATGCTTCCTGAGAAGTTTTCATTAATTGGTTAGTTACAAAAGGCATCATGTAGAAAGATTCAACATCTTATTGAAACACACTTGGGTGTCTTTCCAAGTCTAAGAACCTCATATCTATTTCATTTTATTATAGTCTATCTTTGTTGATGCTCACTACAAGGAAAATACCTTGTAGTAGAGGTTTTAGTGTTATAAAATTGGAAAAAATTGTCAAAAAAACCTCCACTAAAACATTTGTTTTTGTAACAGATGTTTTTGTGGAGATTATAACGAAACTTCATTATAACTAAAAACATATGGACGACCGAAGGTTTTAGCGAATGTTTTTTTAGGCGGTGAGCTTCATGGTGTATACGCACATGTATGTTCTCAAACTTAAAGCATCAGTGCTTACATTTCACCGAAAGAACTGGGGAAGTCAAAAACATATTGGGGAAATGATGCTCTTCTAAATAATATCACATTGGTTCTTTAATAATAACAATGCACTCATCAAATCTAGATACCATGCACTGGTGTGTTATAAGAAAAACATGGTTGGTGCATGAAATTTAGAATGCACCAATGTGGAAGTATGATACAAAAGCATCGGTGCATCATTTTAATTAAATGCATCAGAAGGCCAATTTTAATTATTATAATTGTTTTTGTTAAAATAGTATTACAATCGATGTTGTTTCATTGTATTACAACACCGATGCACATTTTATTAAAACACTGGTATTTTTTAGCATTAAACACATAGGTGTTCATTTTCTCTTTTTAGAAACATCGACCTTTGACAGTGCAATTATTGTTATTTTTTAATTCCACTGTTCATCAAAAAATTGTCATATGTCTTATAATAGTATTCATATAAATTAAATTTTGAGTAGTGCATTTGGATATAATGTTTGGATTAATTTGTTATATCATCAAATTTCACATCTCTTCATTATAATATTTAATCAGCGATGTAACATTTCACAACGACATTGGACAACGTTATAGAATAAAATAAAATGTTATATATGAATAAGAGGTTATTTGTCATACAAAATGGAAAACTTATTTGTAACCCCTTGTGTTTCAATTGGGACACTATGTCCATTACATTAAACAAAATGTCTGATTTTCACAGACAATTATTTCAAAAAATACAACAACTTGCATTGATATTCAAATATATTGATCATCATTCTTCGCTAAAACTGTTGTCAGTTCTCGAGCTACTTCCATGAATTGGGTTATTTGGTCAAATGTTTTGTTGATTTCCTCAATTGTTTTCCTCTTCTTCAAGTTCCATCTACAAAATTAAAAATAAAGTGTAATGTGTGTATCAACATTTGTGAGAATAATGAAAATTGAAATAAATAATATACATGAATGTAAATTGAAAAGAGACATACCATAGAAAGAATTGAGTCATGAATGATACACATTATTTTAAAGCCAAATGTCATGCCTTCTGTCAACAACTCTTTTGTTGGCACATTTCCATACTTTGTTTCCTTCCAATTTTATACCCCATAATAAATCATAGATTTAATATAAAGGATTTTTTTTGTTCCATTGATTATAAAATGAGAGAAGTAAAACAACATAGATACTTACAAATTCCACAATTAATTTTTGATCTTACAACATATACTCACAACCCATACTTAACCCAATGTCAATCAATTCTTCTGATGGCTCTTCTTTGTATGTTAGCACCCGTTTGAAGAAATTCAAGGATGGTTGTTGTAAAAAAACTTAAAATATACAAAAATGAAATCTTAAGTTGTTATAAGGAAATAAAATTACTCACAAACTTTGCTATCAACCATTTTCTTCCTTGTCGTCTTGTTTTATGTGCTAAATGG
Source organism: Picea sitchensis (assembly GCA_010110895.2). NCBI lineage: Eukaryota > Viridiplantae > Streptophyta > Pinopsida > Pinales > Pinaceae > Picea > Picea sitchensis. The sequence continues at coordinate 3,388 of SNQJ01S0113657.1, forward strand.
GTTCCATTTTTTTTTTCTTTTCTGCAAGAAAATACTTGAAAATTAAATGTACCTAACAAAAAAATCCAATGATTTCATACATTTGAAGCATGTTGTTGTTGAGATGGCTCCTCCTGTGATGAAATTATGCTCATTTCTTTGACCATATCGTTGTACACTCTTTTGGACATTCATACTGGAATATTTTAGATATCAACTCATTGATCCTTTGGGATTTTCATAATCTTCCTGAAAAAAGTAACATATTTATATATGAAAATTAAATATAACAAAATTGATATTAATAAAGGAATGTTTCGTATTAACATATACATATTATAGAAAATCATTTTTAGGAATATTACTTTTGGAAAAAAAAAAAATTGTTCTATGTTTTTGTTATTGCAAGTCTGACAGGTCCCATTGACCATTTCTCTGGAAATTTTTCTTGTAGTTTAGATATAACCTGGTTCTCAGAATCATTGGATTTATTTATGTATTGTAAGTGGAAATTGTGTCTATACATTCATTCCACTATACCCCTCCTAGTTTTGTAAAAAAAAATTCCCCTTTCACTAAACTCCAGCACCACTCCAGATGAGTTAATGACCAGTTCATCATCATTTACATATTCTATAATTTTTATTTTCTTAGGACGACATTATGTTCCTTCATTGTTGGTCCCTATAGAAATTTAAACATATGTGAATTAATAGATTTTTTGAAACATGTTATCTAATATTCTTAAGTATATTATTAGTGAAAATTCCAAAAAGAACTCATATTGAATAGTATTTTTTCATTCACCTGATTCATCCTTTTGCAATTTTTTCATCAATCTTTTATGCTCTTATACACTTAGATCACAAAGAATATTATCAAGATTCCTCATTTTGTGGCTTTGCATGATACACACTAACCAATACATATTAGTTAAACTTGCATATAATTCAAACATATTAATTTTGTATAGAATTTACAAAGAACTTGTCTTCTTTACTTTTTTGGATGTGTTGTCATTATGTCAATCATCATTTTTGTTACTTGAACTATTCTCACACATTTTGTTTTATCAATATACAATTTGTACCATTCAATAAAAAACTATTAAATATATTTTATAAACAAATCACATAATTTTCATCTAAAAATATATATGGCTTCCTATGCGCTTTAATAATATGAAAGCGTCGATCCGTTCGATATAGGAAACACACCGACAAGAATGTTATTTAAAAAAATACTTTAAATTACAAAGGTGTGATATCTATCGATAACAACACTATGGCTAGAGTAAAAAATGAAACAAAAAAAAATACCATGAATGAAAAAATAACCAAAACAAATTACACACTAATGATTGAAATTAAAAAAAAAAATTGTGTTACAACATTTCTGAGGCATTTTATCAGTAACTGCACTGGTGTTTTATAATCAAATCGCTGCACCAATAACCAGAAACCATTTTAAAAAAAATGTGACACGATCAACAGGGTTTGGATCAGATGCAATAAGTGGTTGACGGCAACCCCCTTCTCTCATGGGGATCGCGCGACCTACCAGCCTTGGATATTCAACTCTCCGAGCTAAACTGGTTCTTCAGGCCTTCAATAGACCCTGAGAAATATATATGCTCACATAGGTCCCCTTGATGTCGCTTGTAAGTTTGAACCACTTACAACCCCTCTCTCTGGCACTTGGCGACAACGATTAGCGAGTCCTAGTCTTGCGCTAGACTCTTTCTCCACTATGTGACCACAAGCTATGACCTCAGGCCAACCCTTCGCCACTTCGAGCTCCAAAAATACTCCAATATCCTCCTTTGTTTCCCTCTGAAGACACTTTTAGCACTCTGTAAATCTATTCGGCTGATAAAAAAATGATGAAGGTAAAATTTTCAACCAACTTTGAGCCCCGAAACTAGCCTTTCGGATCTGGAGAATACTCTCTCAGAAATGGCGCGGTCTCCACACAGGATATGACTTTGAAAATAATGGCTAGATTTAACACCTATGATATGATGAGTTCTGATTATATTGGTGCAGGAAAGTAAGACTTGGGCTATGGGGTCGATCTGAGGAATAGACAGGACAAATGACTTAATGACTGGACTTGAGAGGATAAGGCTAGGTGAGCAACATCCTTCAATGTAAAACCATAGTGTGTGGCAGGAGAAATTACATGAAGGAACTCAGGAGTGTCGTTGTGGGCGAATTCGGAGTTAGCTTTTAGAGGAAAATGTTTTGTCTAAGTGGCGCGAACAACGGGCGTTGTGGAGTGAATCCACAGGTTCGATAATTCGTTCTGAAATAGACAAAAAGAGATATGAAATAAAGATAACAGGAAATCACATACGCAAATAAATAAGCACAATACATCCAACTGTTACAACTAGAATCTTTTCATCAAGTCACAGGACCTTTGCATTAAATTCTGGTCAAAACTTTAGATTACATACAATAGCTGTCATCTACCAAATTTTCCAACCAACCTAGCTTACATTGAAAACATGAAATATATAAATGAGGGTGTCGCTTGGGCTACCCTGCTTCCTAAATACTAACCCTTAGAACTATGAAAACTAAGCAACATGCGCTGGAGACTCTTCACATAGTGTTTTCCAAAAATAGACAATAATCACACCTGTTTACTTATGAATGTTTGCAGGTTCGCCACATGGATCTAATCATCAGTCAGGATTTGGCATGGAGAAAATATGTGTCGTTCTGTCCCTTTCAGCAAGTGTCCCGGATAACTAGTGTCTGTCAGGAGCTTGATGTTTGTAAATAACAACTTCAATTTCTGTGATGTGATCATTTGTTGAGAACTGCATTCAGTAAGCAGTTGTTAGATCATCGTGGTCATTATCAAAATGGTAGAATTCTTTAGAGAAACGTATCATTCAAAACTTCCAGGATTTGTCTCATCCTTTACGGGTGTAGATATGGGCGCCAACTAAACTTGCTTTTCCTGGGAACTGGTGAGAGCTATGCGGGCTCCCTTCTCAGTTGTTTCGCATTCTATGGAATGTTTCGCATGCCTTTCTTCCATCAGTCTCTGTTTTTCTCGCAGTTTTACAATGGTGTCTTGCGCCTCTCTAAGATGTATTTTCAACCATGCCATGTTCCCTTCACGACCCTACATTATGAATGCTTATGTAGCCTTTGTCATTATCTATTGCCTTAATTCCATGTTTTCTTGATAGAGTTCGGCGATAGCCAACTTTTCTTTGTTCAGTTGCTAAGATGGTACTTGCTCATTTTCTCCTGTGAAATATGCTCTCCTTGTTCTAATCTTGTCTTCGTGGCTTGATCCCCCAATAGGTTCTAGATGGATGGCACATATGAGTAGTTCTTCAGCTGTCAATCTGACGCACAGTTCTTTTGAAATTTGAGCTTCCATGATCTCTGACACACATATTTTATCCAAAAAACGCAGAAGAGGGAAGGTTCTAAACAAGATGGATTGACAAGGGAAATTGAAAATATATTTTAGGTCTGGTTCTATGACTGGAGAGAATGTCTATCATCCAAGATTTATAACGAATTGGGCAAAAGAGGAAATCATGCTGGAGGACAGTGAATTCATGGTGACGAGATGTTCCAAGTCAAGTTGCAATTTTTCCATGGCAAATTCCCACGTGTAGGATACAGGTGATAAGGCTTGATGGGCATGCATGATAAGAATGCCATGATTTTTCATTCCCTCGGCCTCCATGATGAACTGATAATAACTATTGTACTTTCCGACATGACCTCTATTAACCACTTGACTCGACCTGGGGCACGTAGAGACTAGTTTCTCAACAGGACTCGACTTTCTTGGAAAAGATATACCCATACTTCTTATACAAGTTTCAAATCTAACATCCCTTCCCATTTCCAAGGGCCAACCAGACACTTACTGACTTCAAACTCACAGTGTTACGTACCTGACTTCACATGTTTGGGTGCATGGGTCACAACGTGACTTTAAAACCGACTCTAAAATGGAAAGAAAAATGGCGGTGCTAAAAACTGGCTCCAACGGGGATGATATCCTCCCTATGAGGTAGCAAAGAACAGTAGACCAGTTGCCTAACCATTGGGATTTATTTGACTTCTATACACTGGGAAAAACAAACTAAACTTATAGACGTGGCTTCTAAGACTTTAGCATAAACTTAGGGCCTTCGATTCGGGCTTCAATTTTATACTGACCTATAGACTTGATGCAAAATAAAACGACTATTTACAATGACAAATGACTTAAACATATTTTATTTCATCAGGTAATGTTTTAGGAACCTGCCATTTACAGGGCCCCAATCAAAATTTTCTCCATCTAGTCCTTCTAGAAAATAAGCATTTTTTCTGCTTTGATCATAGATTCTAGGCGGACCTGTCCAAAGGTGTTCGAACTTAGCATGCTTCCCTTTACCTTCATTTCTTGCGTCCCATCTCAAAACTATGTCACCCAATCAGAAATATTTTGGCTTAGAACGCTTATTGAAGGCTTTCTTTATGTTTTCCTGATGGAGCTGCAACCAATTATACACCTTCTCTCTCTCCTTCTGCGTGTGAATTAGCTAATTAATCCTCCTCTGTGCAGCATTTGGCTTGGCCTCCTATTCTTGCAACAACTTCCTGATGGGTAGTCCCAGTGAAGTAGGGAAAATCGCATCTGCATCGTAAACGATCTGGAAAGGCGATGTTGATATAGATTTCTTGGTGGTGACCCGATCTTCCCACAGCACGTAGATAAGATTTTTATTCCAAGCTCTCTTTTTTTCTGGCAGGAGTCTTTTGATAATCCTGTTCAGGCTCTTATTCGAGGATTCTGCTAACCCATTTCCCTGCGGATAGTACGCCATGGAATTCCCTAGGGTTATGTTATAATCCTGGAAAAACTTATCCATCCTCTTAGACTTGAATGTGGTTTCATTATCTGTAACGATATTAATGGGACACCCAAACCTCGACAAAATGTTTGTCTCCACGAATTGGATAATGACTGTGTCAGTAGCTTGTTTTGTGGGGATCACCTCTATCCATTTCGTGAAATAGTCGGTGGCCGTGAGTATCCATTTGTGTTGCGTGGAGGATGGCGGGTTTATCTCTCCTAGAAAATCTAGACCCCACTGCATAAAAGGTGCTTCGACTAAGATTGGCTTCAGTGGCAGGGGTTGCAACTTTCTTCTTATGTCGAAAATCGGATATTTGTGGCATTTGGAGGCCTCCTTATATACGTCAGTGAAAATTGTAGGCTAATAATAACATACCCTCAAGATTTTGTGCATGATGGTCTTCCAATAGTGGTGTCCTCCACAGTCGCCTTTGTGAAATTCTTGTATAGCCCACTTCGTGTCATCTTCCAGTAAACAACTCAATAATATTCCCCCGAGATATTTCCAGTAGAGTGAGTTGTCCTGGATGTAGAACTTAACCACTTTGAACTTGAGAAATCTTGCCTTAGTCTTACTCACACCTGAAGGGGCCTGGATATTTTATAGAACATAGATGATGTTCAAGTACCATGGTGAATCGATGAATTGTTGAGGTGCTTGCACAAGTTTTTCTTCTTGGGGGAATTTCGATAGACCAGCGATGAAATTCATCCCTAAGACATCGCAGTCCAACTACACCATCAATTTTGTGATACCCTGACCTTTGATCAGCTTTGTAGGCTTGATTTCAAGGTTTTACTCTAACATGGCCACTATCCACTTGCCTCTCCTTTCTTTTGCGTCAGGTTGAGTCAGAATATCCTTTACTGAACTGTTGGGTACACAAGCGATAACATGGGAGTGCAGTATGTATGTCCTGAATTCTTTCAAGGCTTTTACTAAGGCATGAACCTACTTTTCCATGATGTCATACCTTAGTGAGCGTCGCTCAACATCCAGCTGAAATAGGCAATGGGTTTCTCAAAATCATGCTCGTCCTTCTGCAGCAATACGCTGGCAATAGTGTGTTCTGAGGCAAATGAAAAAAGGAGGAAATCTTTCGTAAAGTCTTGGTTGTCTAGCACATGATCCTTATTTAGTGCCACTTTGATATCTTTGAAATACTTCTTGGCCTTCGGGTTCCACTTAATCTCGTTTCCCTTCCTGAGCATGCAATTTATATGTTTTATGATTTCCACCAGGTTTGGGATGAATCTCCTCAAAAAGTTTACCTTTCCCAACAACGATTGCACCTCCTTTTTACTATGCGGGGTGATGATCTTCAGGATCCCTTCAACCCTGTTGGGGTCTATTTAATTCCTTCCTTTGAAATGATGTTCCCTAATAGCTTTCCCTGTTCCACTGTGAAATGTGATTTCTTTGGATTTAGTGATATGCTGAACTTTTTGCACTTCTGAAAAACTCTCTTCAGGAGCTCAAGATGTTGTATGTTGCAGGCAGAGTACACTGTGATCTCATCCTGATAAATCATAATGAATTTTTCCTTTTCATCAGCAAACATGATGTCCATGGCCCTCTGAAAAGTGGCTCCAGCGTTCATCAGTCCAAACGGCATCTTGGCGTACATGAACGTTCCCTATGGAGTTGTGAAAGTTGTTTTCTCTCTATCTTCCGAGTGGACCATGATCTGATTATATCCTGAAAACCCATCTAGCATAGACATCTTCTAGGACCCCACCACCTTTTGCAGGATTTCATCCATTTTAGGAAGGGGATAGTGGTCCTTGAGAGACACTTTATTTAAATTTTGGAAGTCCACACATAGTCTTAGCTTGCCGCTTTTCTTTCTCACAGGTACCAAATTAGCTACCCATTTAGAGAATCTCAAAGAAACAATAATTTTAGCATCAAAAAGCTTCTTTACCTCCTTCTTGATCAGCAGCAACAACAGGGGATTTAATCATCTTAGATTATGTTTGAAAGGTTTCTAATCTTCCTTGAGAGGGATAACATGTTGGACCACTTTCGTGTCATACACTTCCAGGTCATTGTAGCTCCATGCGAAGACGTCCATGAAATCTTTCACGGGCTTTACATAGTCCTTCTTGACCTCTGGGCTGAGTGTCTTGGATAATTTTACCATCTTCGGGTTCTCCTCAGTCTCGATTTTTAAATCTTCCATGTATTCTTCGCTTGCAATGATCTTGGGGTTCTTAACCACATCATTCTCATCAAACATATTTTCCAGCGGCACCAACCCCTTTGGAATAATATTACTTTTCAATTGTATTATGTCCCTTCCCACGATCTGTTTTTGGAAAGGGTCGTCGTTACTGCGTGCATCCATGCTCTCAACTTTGTCATCACAACATTCCTCGTCAATGTTTGTATTAGCGAACTCGTCGCTTATAAGGAGGAATCTTTCCACATGTTTGTCATGATTGAACAATTGCCAGTGTTTGATATTATTAGGCACTGTCGGCCTGTGCCTGACCTCGATTTCATACTTTTTGTTTGGGAATATGAGGATCTTAAAAATCAAGGCCGAGGTGGCCAACGCATAGGCGATCTAATTTTTCTCTCTGGGGATAGAAGATAGGTCATATTCTGAGAATCCTTCGAGGAGGTCCAAATACAAATTTCGGTATGCTCTCAGCCTGGGGCGTTTGGTCTCATATACACCCTTTACCTAATTTATGATCAGCTCGGAATCTATGTGCACTTCTATCTTTTGCGTGCCCAATTCTTTCAAAACTTGTAAGCCCAATATTAGTGCTTCATACTCGGCCATGTTGTTAGTGCATTCAAATGCGAGCTTGTATGAGCACAACTTCGTGTTTGCTTCAGGGGGGCTCACCTATACGCCAGCCCTAGCTCTTTCTCTGCTGACTTCGACGTCAAAAATCTTGTTCCACACCCTGTTTTCTACATGGTCTTTTGGATCGACACATTTCGTTGTTTCCCGCGCGGTATCCTCGTCAGTTGTTACAATGACTGTCGGCTCTTCCTCTTTGAAATTCAGGTCATTGTAAAATATAGAAGACCCCACCTCAGTGTCTACAACGTATATGGGATGATTGTGTGGCTGCGTCTTGTTGCTTACCATGTAATTCAACAACACTTCTTTGTACAACCTTCTGTCATGGCCAAAAACAGGGATAGTGGCATATGACATATCCATCTGCAACGTGCCCTTCAACTTCGCATCCCACGACTTCAAGAGAAGCATGCCAAATTTTGGGGGTATGTCTACGACGACCATGTCCATGACCATGTTTTTAGTGGGGATTTGAGCCAATGATACAACTAGGTCCTTAATAAGGCCCAAACACTTGAATTTCCTCGAATCAAAGGAGAAAAGGTCTTTGTATGGCCTGGTGACATCCAAACCTAGTTCGTCCATGATCACCTTCAGCATGAAGTTGTGAGATGCGCCATAATCCCGCATAATGTTATGAAGGTTCATGTCATGGATCTTCAGAATGACGAAGAAATGAGGGACATCTTTGGTATCACCTGTCTCTTCAACGCGTAGAACAAAAAGGATGGCGGGGTGACCATCTTGAATATTCAGAGTATCGGGGGTCCCCCCCATTTTCCTAGGAACGGCGTCTCGAATGCGGCGAAGTCCCGAATGCTATTGAGTGGGAGGGATTTCAACCATTTTCTTACATCTCCCAAGAGACTTTGCGTGAACAACCTCATTTTTGCATCTGCGTGGTCCACCTCCTCTAGGTCGATGAAATCATTAAACCAATCCAGTTGCCTCTGAGAGGAAAACTTTATGTCGACATAATAGAGCCTGATCCTCTAGCTATAATTTTGAGGCAAGTCATGCAATTGGGTAGGCAGTATGAGGGGAGCATAATTGGCAGCCATATCCCTAGGAGGATTCAGACTCTGAGGGATATTATTTGATACCAGGGCTCATAATTTCTTTGGGTCAAAAACAGTCTCGTCCAAACTGGTTTCTGACTTCGACCGGAACAGAGTTTGATCAAAGAATGCATCAAAATCAAGGTATTCAATTCTCTACTCATTTTCTATGGGCAAGGACAGGCTTCTGTCCAGGTAGTATAATGAGTCCAGCGCTTTCTCTCTATCTAGCCTTGCGTAGAATCTTTTCGGGGCCTGTTGACGGGCGAAATTGAATGCTCACCAATTGGAAGAGTGGATCCGGTCTAGGGTTGTCTAAATAACCCAAGCCGTTTGGGATGACCCACCCTGACGGGTTTAGTGGCTCCGTTAACCGATCTAAGTCCTAGGAAAACAAATGAAAACTACACTAAGGAACTAATCTAAATGAAAACAATTTAAAGCAAACTAAATAATAAATCTAAAATACATATATACAATCTATTACCTAAATTATACAACTATAATTCTATAAAATTAAATGTTCAATTACCAACAGAATTAGATCTTAATCACAAATGTAAAATATTTACAAATTACAAATTTAAATGAAAACCTGCAAAAATCATTTGTAAACTGTCCTAAGACAGCAAAACTATTGTTTTTTTTTTTTTTTATAATTTTATGAGAAAGAAATAAACTAAAAAACTATCTAAGCTAAGCAACTAAAATAATAATCCTAACTAAGAACCTAAACTATATATATATCTATCTAAACTACTTAAATAACACTAATAAATTAACTATTAAACAACATATGGCAAACTAACCTGAAGTAACGCTTCAGGTTTGTCCTGTGTATAATAGTTGATTCAACTGTTCGGTGGGAGGAAACCCGCACCAGATTATCCACAAGCTTCTCGTAAACAAGAAGAAGTTGTGCTTTTCAAATATAAACGACACGACAAACAAGACATAAAATATAACAACAATTTTATGATTTACAAACCATCACAATTAGATAAATCTGTGTGCAACAATTTGTGCAAAACAGTTCAATTAATGAAAAATATAAACCTACATTCATTAAAATTGAAATAAAGTGATTGTTGTATTTTTAAATAAGAGAGATCAGATATGGAAAACATATAAATCAAATCACATCAACATGCAATGAATCATGATAGCTAAAGTAGTCGAT